>ML105234.1:0-13670 GCA_003697995.1 Taxidea taxus jeffersonii | reverse complement strand
TTTTTTTTTTTTAAGATTTTATTTATTTAGTTAACAGATAGAAATCACAAGTAGGCAGAGAGAGAGAGAGCAGAGGAAGCAGGCTCCCTGGCTGAGCAGAGAGCCCGATGTGGGGCTCGATCCCAGGACCCTGAGATCATGACCTGAGCTGAAGGCAGAGGCTTTAACCCACTGAGCCACCCAGGCGCCCCGATGCATCAGACTTTTAATAGCCAACGTGCTATCAGAAAGTTACCCTTTGATATCCAAGTTAAAAAGGATAAACATTTTCATCTGCACATATTAAAAGCTAAAAAGAAAAAAAATAAAAGTAACATTGCTTATGGTCTGGATAAATAGCCCAGTATAAATGATGGTTTGTAAACATGCTGCTCAGACTAGAAAGTACCTGCTCAAACTCCTTCAAAGAGAATAAAATACAATTAATATAAGAAGAGCTGTGATTGTCTGTAAGTTTTTACAGCATCTGGATCCCACTGGAGCAAAATTACACGGTTATTGGTCCACCCTAGCCCTGGATAGGTAAGATCCTTTGGGCAGAGGCCATTTTTTATCTTTGTACCTAAGCCTAGAACCTTCCTGACACATGGTAGGTATTCAGTAGATGATTAATGAATATGTCAGTGAGAGAATCTAATAAACTGTACACTTCTCCAGTGACTGACCCTTGGCGAACCGACAGAAGCCACCTGAGGAGTCTACAAGGTGGAAATTTGGATTCAACAGGCATCCCAGTCAATAGGCCTCCCCCTTACCAACAATCTCTTGGAGCTCCCAAGTTTCACAGACCACAAACTCCACAACAACTTACTTCTCACAGGCACTTTGCCACCTTGAGTGCTGGTCACTTCTTCATCAAACTTTGGATTGTTGAGTAAATTGTGTACCCCGAGAACAGCTAGAAACAAAGATAATCAGTAAATGTATCATAAGCTTGCGAAGACATGTTAGGATGTCCACAATGTTAACCTGCCCCTTGAATATCAACTCTTCATATTATAAAGTCAGTCTCTGGAACCCCCTTGCCTTGCACAGTGTGTGGGACACATGTAGTATTAAATAAGCTTACATATTTTAAAAAATCCCTTTCCGATCCTTCTCCATCGCCACTAGCAATCTTCACATGTCTTTCTGTGGCTATACAGGGAGAGTCATCTGCAGGACAGTGGTCTAGTTATGCCCTCAAGTTACTGAAAACTTGCTTAGACCTCCTAGTTAAGTAGACCCAACCTTTGTTTTCTCATCTGTAAAATGTGAGTGTGGGACTGAGTCTAAGGATATTGTAGGATCTAACATTATACAGACTATAGCAAATGGCAGAAAGATCATGGGCCTCTTTCAGTGAAAGCCACCCCAATCTCTCAGTACCAACAGCAGTTGTCCTCTTCGGTTTAGAGCACTGTGGGATGGGAAATAAAAGAGATGTCAGCAGTGTAAGGTCGGATAGGCATACCGAGGTTTTGCATCTCCTGTATTACAGGGAGCTTACACCAGGAGGCAGCAAAGGATGCAAGCAGCAGCATTGGGCCAGAATGCACTCTGGGCAGGCTGAAAGGCAACCACCGCCTTTGATAATGAAATTATACAAAAGAGACTGGAGGCCTGGAGAAGGATCCCAGAGCAGATAATCTGTCAGCAGGAGCCAGAGGAATATCTCAGAGCTCCTCAGCTGTACTGTAATCTACACATCAGGAAAAGGGAGGCAGCCAACAGCAGCCCAGTGAAGGGCAAATGTTTAGAGCCAACAAGTCTAGGGTTAAGGGAGGCACTCAGGAGCAGTTGGCTAGAGCTAGAATCCTGGTTCTGTCCCATAGTACCTGTGTGACTTGGGAAGTTCTAAATGCCTCTGAGCATGCTTCATCATCGGTAAGGCAGGGAAAATAATTATACTGTAAGTGTTACAAAGGTGACATCACTTCTCATGCGTCAGACACTGTTCTAAGCACTTTACAAATTCTTGTTAAATAAATAAGAATTTGTCACTATGTATCTGGCACTGCCTAGAGAGGAGACACCCTATTTAATAAACATAGGCCACAGATCATCCAAATATATCTTGCTTTGGCCCTATATTCACTAAGCAACTTCTAATTATAATTTGGCTCCCACTGCCAAGTTTTAACTTTTGTTTCATCCGTTCGCTGTGAATCTGGCTAGTACGTCAGCTCCAAACTGACGGCTCCTGTGTGCACGGACAAGATGGAGTCTGTAGACCCTCAGAGTTGTGACCATGCTGAGCTCCAGCTGCTGCAGGAAGGGCTGTCTTGGAAGTCAGCTGCTGCTCCCTTGGTGACTGTCTTTCTGCTCTCTACAAGCCAGAACAACATGCACAGGGCACTGGCATTCTTTCTTACCTAAACCTCACTGGCTGTCAGCCCATTCACTCATGGGCTGCTCTCAATCTTCCAGAAAGACTAGCACCCTAGAGAAGATGCTGTCACCCATCCCCCAGGTGGGCTTTCTTCTGAGTTCTAAGGGAGTATGTGATGAGGGAGTGAGGGTAAGCAGAGAGTAACAAGACAGTTTTTTATGTGGAGTATTCCTCTGGTTTTATTGTATGAATTTCAGAATCTAGACTCTTCCAGATGACTGATATTTTTCTCTTTCTCCTTTCTTAAGCATTTCCTGGGAATTCAAGTCCAGCCCTGCATTCTCCCTTTGGGGAATTCTAGTAGAAACCATGAGACAACCCTTGAGAGGAGCAGTAACCATGACAGGATCTCTCCACAGCAACCACAGGGCTCAGAAGAAAGGTCACTGCAAAGTGCCTTCTTAACTGTGTGATACAGGTGCTTCAATTCCTGCAATGATTTCTTCTTCTTCTTCTTCTTCTTCTTCTTCTTCTTCTTTTTTTGATTTTATTTATTTATTTGACAGAGAGAGGCACAGCAAGAGAGAGAATACAAGCAAGGGGAGTGGGAGAGGGAAAAGCAGGTTTCCCACTGTGAGGGAGCCTGATCAGGGCTCGATTGATCCCAGGCCCTGGGCTCATGACCTGAGCTGAAGGCAGACACTTAATGACTGAGCCACCCAGGCACCCCATCCTGCGGTGATTTCTGGGAGAGGTTCAAATATGTGAACTTGGTATTGACTACTGACGTCATCACAGTAGGAATGAAGATGTAGCTGAGATAGTAGGCATGCTTTTAGAATAAGGCATAGCTGGTTCTCCTGGGAGGGAGGATGGATTAGTATTACAAATGTCTTTCAGTGGATTAAAGATGTGAGGATTCTTGCTAAGGCTCGTGAACCATTTTTTATTTATTTTTTTCAAGGTTTTTTTCCTTGGGGGGCACTTGGGTGGCTCAGTGGGTTAAAGCATTTGCCTTTGGCTTGGGTCATGATCTCAGGGTCCTGGGATGGAGCCCCGCATCAGGCGCTCAGCTCAGCGGGAAGCCTGCTTCCTCTTCTCTCTCTCTGCCTGCCTCTCTGACTACTTGTGATCTCTGTCTGTCAAATAATTAAATAAAATCTTTAGAAAAAAGGTTTTTTTTTCTTTTCTTTTTCTTTTTTTTTTTTTTTCAGAGAAAGAGAGCACAAGTGGGAGGGGTAGAGGGAGATGGAGAGAGAATCTCAAGCAGACTCCACATTGAGGATAGTGCCCAACTCAGGGCTTGATCTCACAACCCTGAGATCAGGACCTGAGCCAAAATCCAGAGTTGGGCACTTGACCAACTGCACCACCCAGGCACCCAAGTACAGGCTATTTTTAAAGCACCTCTAGTGACCTAATGACCATAATAATCTTAAATTTACATCCCACTTGGAAAAAAACATATCCTATTAATGCATAAATATGTTGGTAGATGCATGGGATCTTTCTCCAACGATACAGTAGAATAAGGAGAGGACTTAATTAGGGTGAAAAACTTACTTTCATAACATATTCTTTTGTTGTTGTTGCTATGTTCCAATGAAAGTTTATTTACAAACCCAGGAGGCAGGTCGCAGTTTGCTGACCCCTAATCTAGCACCATCTTGTCTATCCATTCTTTTTTTTTTTTTTAAGATTTTAATTTATTTGAGAGAGAGAGAGAGAGAGAGAGAATGAGAGAGAGAGAACATGAGAAGGGGGAGGGTCAGAGGGAGAAGCAGACTCCCTGGCAAGCAGGGAGCCCAATGCGGGACTCAATCCTGGGACTCCAGGATCATGACCTGAGCTGAAGGCAGTTGCTTAACCAATTGAGCCACCCAGGTGCTCTATTCATTCTTTTATACAATGTGTGTTTTGTCTCTCTGCATGTGTCACCAATTCAAATAATAACACCAATTATTATTTTGTTGCTACTGTTTAGGAAGCTAGACAAAGATGAGCAGATCGGGCTGAATGTGGCTTTCATTACTGTGTGGGTGTAATGGTAAATAACTCCTGCTCTGTGGTTAGGCTAACAGCCCTCTTTGTGGCAATCAAAATGGAACAGCAACCGTGGGGAACAGCAAGAACTTCACGGATGCTTCGTGATGATAAAATGTGATAAAATGCCATATGTGAAAGCTTCTTAGAGGAAGGGCTATTATTTCATTAAGTTTGCAACACTCTTTTAGATTCCTTCTTTTTGGTTTCTCTAACTCTTGAATTTTGTAGGAAGGGTATTATTAGAGAATTTTATAGCTGAGATAGGAATTTACATTTTACAGCTGAGATACAGCAAAGTAAGATTTGCTTAGAGAGGTGAAGTCATTTCCGTCAAGTGTTATGGCTACATATAAGCCGAAGTCACCTGGTATTGCAATACTGATAAGTAGTTACTAAGAAGCTCAGAGGCTACTGCTGGGCATGCCAGTGTGTGCCTAAAGGTCCAGAGCCAGACAAAAAAGTGTCCCAGAGCTGAGGACTAACCTGCAAGATCATAGAGTTCGGTGTCAGAGGCACTGGCCAAAGCTTCTTCCAGTTCTGGGTCAAGGGTCACTTTTTCTTCTTTACGAGTTTCTATGGGCTTTTCTTTGGGGATGAAGACTCTCCCTTTAAATCAGAAGGAAAACAAAAACCATTGTGTGCTGCTGTCCGAGGCAGGGTGAGAGGATTGACCAGACAATGCAGCTCTGAGAGCCACTGAGAGCCAAACCATTAAGCCACTGCACACCCAACTGGGATTCCTTCATTGCTGGGATGATGGCAGTATCATTAATCCACCATTAGAGGGAGGGAACGTCAGAGGAGGAATCCTGAATTCTGCAACACAGAGATCTGAGGAGACCATGGTCCTTAAACGTAGAAGGAAACGGTGGTTTCTACCCCTCTACTATGGATCGCCAGCATTACCCTTAGACCTGGGCAAGAGAGGCCCTGCCATGGGCCCTATGCTTTATAGGGCCCACTCTGGTCCTTCTCTCCTGCAATCTCCCTCCTCCCCACAGCAAGGGAGAAGTCATGGGACCAAAGGGACATTCCCACCCAGAATTCCACCTGCTAGGCCCCGCTCCAGGCATCTGGGACCCTGGAATTCCCTTCTCAAAGACCCCTGAACTTCCAGGGCCTGTATGCATCCCTTCCCCATGTCCATCCTCCCAAAGGCAGGTCACACTGCTGGAGCGGGCACCCCCAGGCCAAGGGGAGGTTATTTGTGGGTGATATGGATGAAGCTTCGATCTGTAGGCTGGGTGTCAAATATGTGTGAGGCCCTAGCAGTGTAGGACAGACCCATATGCTTGCATGGAACTTTCGGAAGACCAAGAATCCTGGGCTTTAAGTGTATTTGTAACAGGATAGAACATATTTTAACAGTTTACTAGTTTTTAAACATTTATTAAAAATGGCATGTGGGCTTCTATTTATATTCTTCCCTTGGATCCTGCAAATACTGAGGCAGAGTCACCCACACAGGAGCTCCTGAGGCTCCTGAGGGACAAACTAGAGCTGAGTTTTTCTTGCTAGACTGAGACTGTAGACCACTAGGATGCTCTATCTGGGGTCACTTGGAGTAGCATAGTGACCCAGGGACACAGCTACCTCTCCAGACATACCAAAGGAAGTCAGATATAAAAGGAGAACTCAGGATTGATGTGTTTAGAAGTTGTAGAGGTCTGTGAGCAGCAAGGTACAATGTGCTTTCCACATGGGGATACTCTGCCATCATCACCTCCCACTTCGTCCTCGCAGTCAGATTCCATTTGTTTTGCCCCTGCCTCACTTCTGAATATGCTGACATCTATGCCCTACCTCCTCAGCCCCAACCTCTGAAGATCACGTCACTGGGAGGATGGCATATTACCTGCTCCTAACTTTCAGCCAGCTAAACGTACCCATATCCCACGTGTGCAATGACTCATAAGGGGAAACCTAGGACATCCCAGAGTTGCCATAGCAATATTCCAGACCTGCTTACACTCTTTCCCAAGTCCTGCAGCTTTTCACTCCTCATTTCTTTTCTGGGGCTACTCTTATTTCTTGGTATGATCTTTGAAATTGGTCTCCTCCAGTTTGATCTTTGGAGTTCCCTATAGACACACCCTTCTACTGCCTTCTCTTTATCATCTTGGGTAGAACAAAGAGCTGGCTCCCAGTTCAGCCAATGGAGACCAACACTGTTTCCAGGTCTCTCTGGCTGGCCAGCCCTCCCCACTCCCACTGGAAAGGTAGAAGTCAAACCCAAAGTCAGTAACTCTCTTTCATAAATCCTCTGCAACAGCTGTCCCTGATTGCAGGCACTGCTGACTTCTTGATAGTTGACCAGATCTTCAAATGGCTGGACACGAAATCAGGAACCAGGCAGCACTGGGCACCCTAGGGAAACACCACTGCTTGTGGTCAGACTGGGGTATCCTGGCCACAATGTCTCCTCCACTATCACCCAGCTTCCTGCCTCCCCATCATGTAAACTGCCACCTTTCCCAGAAAGAAAGAAAATACACTGGAGCTTGATGAAAAATATAAGGAGAATGGCCAAAAGATAGAAAATGAAAAAGAAAATAACCAATCAATAACATTTCAGACACTGGGGTTTATCCCAGACTTCTTTTTCAGAGTATCTGCAGCCTGAAGCATTTTCTTTGTGGCTCCAATGACTTTGGTTCCAGAGTCACTGAGGTGTTTACATTCCATCCACTGCATTCCACATTCAGGATTACCCTCATCATCATGTGCACAGGGGGCCCACAGCTTTTGAACTTTAGGACAACTGCTGCTGCACATCCATTCCTAGGGGGGTTGGTGGGCAACCAAACAACAAGTTCTAGGTGAATAAAGCTACTGCAGAGATTGAAACGTGGCCCAGGCACCTGAGGGCTTGGTGCACATGGTGTTCAGAAGTGAGGTTACATACCCCTCCCCTGAGACCTTTACCATAGCTTCCACTGCCTCCAGATCACCTGCTGGTCCTTCTGGCGGGAGGGAGGGGGGTTCTGTATGTTCTACTCTATTCCCTCCACTCTGTTTAGAAAACTTGCTCTCTGAGCATTTTGCCCAACAGTGTTCCTTTCCAGCCTTCTCCTAAGCAACACCGGGCAACTGTGTACCCCTTTTGTCTCCCCATTCACTACTCAGACTGCCCCTGCATTCCTAACTCCCCTGTGAATCACCTGCAGATAAATCTGGATCGAGAGATAATTTACCATGGCTGTTCCTCAGACCTCAACTCCGAGAAGAAGAGACAACAGCTTTCCCCTTATTATTGTCACCACCCTAATACTGGATGTTAGTTGGGATTTTATTGAAGATTTGACATTGTAACTTTCCTTTCACAATTAACTTAGTCCAACAGCAGCTACACTGCCATAGAGACAGCTCTGTATTTCTATGGCAATCCTTAGTTATCTGCCTAATATTTCACTGTCCAACTTCACTTTCTTAATAAATTGACATGATCAGTGGTGCACAATCCATCAAATGAGCACGATTCAGAGGAGAGTCAGATGTCACATAACAGAAGACAGCAGTGCTTGGACTCACGCCAGCTGAGGAAGCATGCTCCTGCTGCCCAAGGCCCCGTTCACATGCTCCCAGGTAGCGGTCATTCCAACCTGTATTTATCAAAAGCCTCCTCCCCTGGGCCAGCATCTATGCTGGGCGGGCAAGAGAGACACAGTCCCACACTGGAGACCTCATCTAAGGTGGGAAACGCACAAAACCCAAAGTAAATAAACCAAACGATGAACATAGCACTATGAAAGCAATCCATGAGTGTCATGGCAGAGAGAATTTCTGTCTAAAATAGACAGAAGGGTCAGGGAAAGAGAGCCTGAAGCCCTGGTGTCTAAGTCGAGACTTTCAGAATGTGAAAAATGGGGATGTGGGTCGGAGGGAAGAGAACATGAGGAGACCCCGGGATGGGAAAAGAACTCAGCAGTTTTGGGGAACTGAACGCAGATAGTGGGGCTGAGGCTTGGTGATCAGAAAAGTGGGTAAGGCAAGCTCTCCCAGGGTGCTGAGGACCACAGTGAGGATTTGAGGCTTTAAGCAGGGAAGTGACATGATCTGATTTGTATTTTAAAATGACTGTAGTTGCCATGAGGTTATAGATGATTCCGTTAGGATCTGCAGGCCCAAGTCCCCCTCTGTAGCTGAGGAAACCACATAGGCTGTTGGTGCCTACTTTTTGTCCCAAGGGGAGCCCAGGGTTGGGAGCTAAGGCGGATTGTTTTCCCTGTCTTGGTTCTGAGCTCAGTCCTGGCATGGAGGAACATCCCTTTGCTCCTCAGAACCTCACCTGGACAATCACAGAGCTTCTCTCACTAGACCAAAAACTCCCTGAGGGCAAGGCAGGAACCTATGCCCTGTGGTGCCAACACCTGGCACATTGCTCTGCACAGAGCAGGTGCTTGGTAAATGCTGGATGAGGGGATGCTTGACTGCATTGGTCTCTAATGGTAACATCTTAGGTTAGGGGTCTGGTGCCACAGCTATCCTAGACATGGAACAGAAAGGCCTAGAGCAGACATCTGCAGTTTGTAAAGGCTCGAGCTAAGAGCAATGCACCAATGCCTACAGGACCTTCTCTCAGGCACAACACCTCACAGTGCCAGAGCTTTTTCTCTGGGGCTTCAGATATTTTTCATAGAACTAATTTGAGTACCTTTACACTCTAAGCATTAATTTAATTAGCTTCTATATTCTTATATTATTCTTATAGAATTTTTTTGTTAACTAATAAACTTATTTTTTCAGGGCAGTTTTAGGTTTCTAGAAGACAGTACAGAGAGTTGCCATATACTCTTCATCCCATGCTTACAAACCCTCCCCCCAATGACATCCTGCAGCAGAGCGTGACATTTGTCACAACTGATGAACCTACGTTGTCATTATTATTATCCAAAGTCCATAGTTTATGTCAGGGTCCACTCTTGGGTGTGTACAATCTATAGGTCTGGACAAAAGTACTGACATGTCTCTACCAGCCATGATTCTTTTTAATAATGAATCCAGTTCTTGGGCTTCTTTCCCACTTCTAGGTCAGTTCTCTTGCTGGACCCCGCCCCGTGACAAGACATGAGGAGTACCTTAGTCCTGGGATGTGGCACCTGGAGTCCTTACCTTTCTTTTCTCCAGTGAAAGGCACAAAGTCTTCCCTGTCCTTCTGTTCCAAAGCCTCCTTCTCTAGGTACATGAGGAGGTGCTCGCGGTCAAACGGGCCGGTGGCTGCTTTCTGGGTCTGGTCTTTCTGTCGGAATCCAGCTGGTAGCAGTGCGCTCTAATGAGACAGAGGTGTGAGCAGGAAGGACGGTGTTCGCCCTACTGACACTCTGGGACTTAGCCCCCACCCCCGGCCCTGCTGTCTATGGGGGAGGCAGGGAGAAGGACACCTGTGCAGAGATGCAGGTGTGCACTGAGGGCTGGGGACTCTGACATGTCCCTGAGGCCCTACCTGCTCTAACCTCCTGTGCTGAGAGGGAGCCCCCCTCCCCCATGTGCACAGGCAGAACACAGCCCGCCAGAGCCATCTCTGGGTCTTCGGAGCTGCATTCTAGAATGTGGTAGCAAAAGGCAAGGCACCCTCCACGGCCTCCTTCCTCGTAGACCACACTTGGGTTTGGCCAGATCTCTACCCAAGGTTCTCCCAAGCAGGCATACAGACACTAACAAGGAGCCACATGGCTATACTCTCTTATTTCTAGCCTCTTTCCTGGGAAATCACCCAGCACATGAGCAAGTATTAGGGTAGATGCTGCCACCTGCTTGACTGAGCTGAACAATTCCTTCCTTAAGGTTCAAACATAAAAACTTTTTTTTTAAGGCTGTGTTTTGCATTATTTATTTATTTTTAATCTATTTTTTAATTTAAAAATAATGTATACATATTCTTTGGTTCAGGGGTACAGGTCTGTGATCTGTCAGTCTTATATAATACTCGTTGTTCATTACAACACATACACTCCCCAACGTCTATCAAAGATAAAAACATTTTTTTAAACGTTTTATTTATTTATTTGACAGACAGATCACAAGTAGGCAGAGAGGCAGGCAGAGAGAGAGGAGGAAGCAGGGTCCCTGCCAAGCAGAGAGCCTGACATGGGGCTCGATCCCAGGACCCTGGGATCACGACCTGAGCCGAAGGCAGAGGCTTTAACCCACTGAGCCACCCAGGTGCCCCAAAGATAAAAACATTATTAAAAGTAAATAAAATACCCAAGTGTCTGGCACATCAGCATATCATATATATAATTTTTAGTGATATTTTTCTTTATAGTAAAATCACTATTTTGGATGCCTCTGATTCTAATTTTAACACCATCAGCACTGAAGAAAGTGCTTGCGAAACACTGTAACAAGCTACTTTGTTTTTCAAGAGCTCATAAAAATATTAGAATCTCCACTTAAATTTACATGATATCATTGTTATAATTCAAATCTCTCCATTGTTGTGAGATCACCAAAGATTTCAAGTTATTTATGCATTTTTTAAAAATGAGGTATAAAAAAGATCTGCTTGGGGGGTTAAAGGCCTGGTTTAAATAGCATCTCTGACGTTTACTAGTATGGGCTCTACTGTAAGTTACTTCTCCGCATCTGTTCCCCTCATTTATGAAGTGGGAGTAATATAATTACTTACTAGGGCTTCTGTGCCCAATAGAGTATGAGACCTCAAAGAAGAAATCTGGTAAGATTTGTCCTCTTTTCCTCTTTCCTTTCTTCTTCCCTAAATCAGATTAGTCCTTTCTCAAGCAATGGAAATATTTTTTTACCATTTACATTAAATTGTTTTTTGAGAAATGTGTTTGCCATATCATATTATAGACGTGGCTACTGAGTTTCTTTATGAATCTGTCAGAGTAAGTGATCAAGAACCAATCACGGAATTTGTATTTGGAGCGAAGAGATTTCTACACTATTGTTTAAGGACCAAGCCACAACACTTATCCCCTACTACCATTGACCACGATGTTTCCGTTGCAGCTCACGAACCTTGGGATCCAGGTCATCAAGAACATTTTCCAACTGTTTCAGTTCCTCTTCTGAGAGTTTGCCAAGAAGCTCATCTTCATCAATGTTCTTGTATTTCTCCAGCTCTTTTTGAAAAGGGAGTGCCATGGCTTCTTATATGTCCTTCTCATGGGTCGTGGACATTTAAACAGGCCAGCTTTCTGAGACTTCAGAATACTACCAATCAGAAAGAAACACCGTGATCGTACTCTGCAAACAGGACTTATTCACAGGAGACAAAGGCTGTGCTATCTGCCAATGGAGTCTTTATTGGACAAAGGATTCCACGAAATGGTCACACCACCTCCATTTGCAGAGTGACCTGACAGCTTAGAATGGGTTTCCATGTGTACTCTTTCGCTTATTTAGATCTTTACAAACACCCCAGAAAGGAAGCCTGGACAGATACTACTATCCCATCTGACAGGCAAAGATTCTGAGGCAAAGGTGGCTAAGTGCCTTTCTCGAGGCTCCAGAGCTGCCATGTACCAGACCTCCTGGTTCCCAGCATACAGGGTGCCTTTCCACCACACTACTCTGCCTCCTCCAGCTTTCCATAGAAAACAGAGAAAAACAATGAGCTAATTGTAAGGCCTTCGTAAGAAGCATACTTGTGTCTTTTCAGGGAGAGAGTGATGTGAAGAATACAAAATGGAGCTCATTCAGGAAAGAGAGTTTGGAACATCCATGTGAGAAAGCATTGTCCAGTAACTCCCTGCAATTAATCTCAGTAAGATCCTAAAATCCTGACTGCATAGTCTCTCCACACTTCTCCTCTCTCTCTTTTTTTTGTTTTTTTTTTAAAGATTTTATCCATTTATTTGACAGACAGAGATCATAAGCAGGCAGAGAGGCAGGCAGAGAGAGGGGGGAGGAAGCAGGCTCCCCGCTGAGCAGAGAGCCCGATGCGGGGGCTCGATCCCAGGACCCCGGGACCATGATCCAAGCCGAAGGTAGAGGCTTTAACCCACTGAGTCACCCAGGCGCCCCTCCTTTCTTTTTGTTCTTCCCCGTCTCCTGTTCTCTTTCTAGTCCCGTGTTTTTTGTGTCCTTAGTCACGCTGCCTAGCTCGTTAAGCCTCTAGTCTGTTCTCCTTTCAACCCCTGCTTTTATACTGCCTCACTGCTAAACTTCCATTCAGAATGTAATTCTTACTCAATCCCATCTTTCTTACAAAGGATTTTCCATCTCTCCTCTAGAAGGATAATATTGCATTTAGGAAATAGCAAGCTACTTAGCTGATTGTGTTTCTCCCTAGGCAATATTAAACTCAATCAGATCTTTCAAGACAATTAGTATTTGCTGTACACCTACTGTTTGCCAGGCACACACCTAGAAAGCAGGAACCTAAAGATGAACAAGACGTGACCCCTTCTTCAAGATCACAGTTCAGTGAGACCCACAAATAGAGATAATGCCATTTGATAAGTGCTACAATAGAAGTATAAAATAGGTCTAAAAACACACGAGGAAGTAATCATTGGGTAAAGTTGGGGGGGGGGGTAAGGGGAAACTGTGAAAAAGAGGTTGCCTTTGAGCCTTGAAGGAAGAGACCATAGTGGGGATGTGGGTGGGGAAGGGTTATTCCAGAAAAAAGGAACAGCATAAACAAAGGCACAAAGATAAGAAGGTGGATGATGGTGTGTTGGTGAATGGTTGGTATGCTACAGGGAGAGGAAAGAACTAAAGTCAAGAAAGGGACGTGTGTGAAGGGCCTTCCTTATAATCCCTGCCAAGGAACCTGAACTCTGTTTTGTTGGAAATGGGAGCCACTACAGGTGCTTAAAACAGAGGAATCATCTGAGAAGCCAGTTTTTTTATATAAAGTAATTCAAAAGGTAAGAATAAAGAATGGATCGGCATAGGAAGAGACCAGTTGAAGGTGAGCCACTGGACAGTATTAGAATGTTGCTTCCTTCTCTAATTCAACTGCTCACCACATTCAAGTTTGTGGTTTTCTGTTTGGATATCTTTTCCATGTACAACGTAACTGTCTTTTCCACTGGCCAGCCTTCTTTTAAGCTTCCTTTGCTATAGTACAGTAAAATGGACAAATAAACAGAACCCTCCCCCAAAAACCATATCACTAAAGTCAGAGACAAATTAGATCATGGGTACTGTTTTGGTCCCAGCTACCACTAATTTATCATGTGACACTGGACACAGACCAAAATCTGCCAGGCCCTTAACCATCAAATGAACTGGCTGAACCATCCTTCTTAATGGACTTGGCATTACACAGTTTCCCGCATTTAACATTCTGAAATTCAGATGTGTTTTACAATTGATGATCCCACAATTACTGTGGGCCCAA
>ML105233.1:31179-72903 GCA_003697995.1 Taxidea taxus jeffersonii | reverse complement strand
TGCAGTGCATGAGGGGCACGTGGTGGCATCTGCCCACCCATGAAAAATGCAATGACCCTCCAGGTCTTCAATCCTTTACATCCTATGAACCCTGAGCACAGAGAGTGCTTGTTTTCAAGACTGAGAGTCTTCCCTTCAATCATGTAAGTGCCTGAGTTAGGACAAATGACCACAATCTCTCCATCTAAATAAGATGCCTTTTCAACCAGTGCTCTCTGGGGGTCTCAGGGAGACAAGCTGATAAAGTCAACAAAGAAACCCCAAACACGACCCAAGCAGGCCCTTCCCTCTTATGATAATTGTGATATTCTTCCTTTGGGATGCCCTGGGAAGAATTTTTTCCCCTAAGAATACTACTGTGACTCTCTTAAGAGGTCTTACAATAGTCTGCCCAAGGAGATAAACTGTGCCGGTCTGTCCCTGTTAGGTGCGTAGTTCCTATCCATTATTATAAACACTACTGTAAGCTACGCAAATGAAAATCACACACAGCTCAAGGCTGACAGGATGTACAACAGGGACATAATACACTTCAAATATGGAATAAAACAAGACTTCCATGATCAAACTGAGTGCTAGACACTCTCTGGAAGGAGCAGGAGGGAAGCAGGCAGTGTAGACCTTCTAGGAACGGCAATGTTAACGTAAGTATTTGGGAAAAGATGGCTCACAGTCACACCCTGGGCTAATGTTCAGTAAGGACAGGACCCTGGAGCACAAGTTTCTTGCTTTCCTAATTTAATATCTTTTTTTTTTTAAATGCTAAAACATCAGATAAGAGCCTACCTGACATTTTGGAGAATTTGCTGTGCTGGGATTGATATTCCGCATTGCCTAAGAGTAAAAAATAAGATGGATAAAAATTACTTTAAGCCACATGGTTTGGCTATGTAGGCTGACTTACAAATTTCATCCAGACATAGCACCACAGAGAGAACTCCCAAGCCAGCCCGAGAAGCAGCAGACCGAGGAAGACAGGAGCCGATGGGGTCACCACGTAACAAACTGAAACCTCAGAGGCACTGAACAGCACGGAGGACAGGACAGTAGGCTTTAGGCATCAGGACTCAAACAAAATCGGATATTGGTCAGGGAGGTTCTTTGCTTCTGAGTATTAGAAGGAGCAGGAAAAATGTCATTCAATGTTCAGTGATAAGAGCAACTAACAAGAGAAGAAATTCACAGGAAGCCAAAGACTTGAGACTTGCTGAATTTATACTGATTGCCAAAAAACAAAACCAAAAAAATCCTAATAAACAGACTATTAGTATGAAATAGAGCAGGTCTGTCACTTGGAAGTGAGAAAGACAACACAGCTGGTGATAAGGAAGAAACAAAGCTGCCTTTAAAGGGAGTTAAGCTGCTTGTCTCGGACCCATCACCCACAGTAGGAGGGAGGACAAGACTCCAGAAGGAAGAGCTTCACAAAAAGCAGCACTGCCCACCCGAACAGAACGTTACAAACAACAAAACAAACAAAATCCCAGGCTGATCGATGGCATACAGCAAAATGATGAATGGTGACATTAACAGATATTCACTCTTAGCAAGATTTCCTGGTTCTGACAGTCTTCAGCTCATACGTGGAACTGGGACCAGCATGTGCGTAGGCTGTCCAGTGCTCAGGGGCAGCGTCGGAAACAGGCCCGGAGGCCGCTTTGTTTCCTCTGGCAGCTCCATTGTCATACTCTCGGCGCCACCTCGCTCTGATGATCGAGTTTTTATTTAAATGAGAAATATCTTTCCTTTACAGACATTTGTTAGCCAGAGGTACAGAACATTGAGATAATGTGCTTCCTTTCTACACCTTCACGGCAGATAAAGAAATCCGTCCGTGGCCCCGAACACTGAACAAACACTCCCTGGCGTCCGGGCTCGGGGCCGGGGCCCGGCGCACTGGCTTACACAGATGGACAACAGACAGCACAGGCAGCTGAGAGGTAGGTCTGTCTGGGACCTCCAGGGCCGAGTCCCCATCCCCAGGGCCCAGTTTCTCCAATCCCACATCAGAGTCCGGGGACGGCACCACGTCTGTGCATGTCCAGCGGCCCTCCTGGGATGCATCCCACATCACTAACGGGCCTGAGTCAAGGTCCTGCCTCCTGGGAATGGAAACGTGGGGTGTCATGATGTTTTAATTTCTACACTTGGGAGGCTACAATTTAGTGGAAAAACAGTAGATACATGTGTTCTGTGTTTGTGGGCAGAAAGAATGTCGGTGAACAATGAAAATGAGCAGCTGACCATTCCGGACGCTCCAAAGGGAGAACTCAGGACAGAGAAGGAGGTTCTGTCTTCATGCACCTTCACCTTCTACCCCCTTTCAAAATCGCACTGTTTCTACGGTCAGAACAACTTCTAGGAAAATGACAACATACACTGTTCTGGTAAGGTGCAACCCCGGTTCCCTGAACTCACTCCCCTTTGGAAGCCCCTGGCTCTGACACAGGGCGGTCTGCTTCCTGAAAGCAGACTCCAGCCCTGACTGCCCTGCCCGTGCCCCCGCCCCCCCGAGGAATGCTCAGAGCGGGCACTGTGAAGGCACTATGGGATCTTCTACACTTGGGGTCTCTTGGATTCAACAACGCTCGTCTGGGAAGCACTTTGTGGATGGGCCCCTTGGGGCCTCCGCTGGGCTCTGGAACAGCGCTCCCTGAGTACAGGCTGGCCTCTCCCCCCGGGGCCTCACCTGGCGGAGCAGCTCCTGCTGCTTCAGACGCAGCCGCTCCTTCTCCATCTGCAGCTGCTGCAGCCGCATCTGCTGTGGGCCGGGGCCGCCGGGGCCGCCGCCACCGCCGCCGCTGCCCAGGACGCCCCCCGTAGGGCTCTGCGGGGCCAGGGGCGGGGGCTGCTTCACCGGGGCGCTCTGGCTGATCCTCTGGTTCATGGCTGCAAGGAAACAAAATATCTGGCCTAAAAAACTGGTAGCCAAGGGAAAGGAGTTTTTCAAAAGCAACTAGGAATAGTCAACACAGCCTTTTCCCCTTTTTGGCAGGGACTGGAAATAAGCTGAAAATCCATCCTTAGGACAAGGGTTGTGTTAACTCGTCACTATTGTCGCTGCCCCTGTTGTCCTTAAACAATATCCCAGACAAGAGACAGGAGACATGAGGGAGCACGTATCTCCAGTGACACATAGCAGCTGGAGGACAAGCAGCGGCTGCAGACACAATAGGTTAAGAGCCGAGTGCAGAACAAAAGTACGAAAAAGTGGCAGACGGCTCAGACACAGCTAAACTCTCTGTTGGCTCTGCAGCGGGGAAACTGTGACGAGGATGGACTTGCAGAGACATTCTGGGTGACTTTCGATATGTGAATGATGTGAACATGTTGTTTATTATAAAAGTATAATATATACATATTTAGTTAAAAATACAGCTCCCAAAGCGAATGACACAAAGCACTGTGAGCAGCAAAGCCCACTGAAATGACCCATCCGTGGGGCGCCACTGGCTCGGTTGGGGGAGCTCGCAACTGGAGCCCAGGGTTGAGTTCAGCCCATCATGTGGAAAGAGGACTTAAAAATAAAATCTTAAATAAATAAAATGATCAAACATTTTTAAATGACTGAAACACACAACCTCTCCTAAAGCAAGCAGGTGACAGTGATAAACGACAGAGCCCAGGCGCACCTGGATGGTGGGCGGAGGTCTGTGGCACAGGACACCTGGCCCCCGGTGGTGGGGACGGGCCCTGTGCTGGGGCCCCCAGGACCACATGACAATCAGGAACCTCGGATTCTCCCACCAGGGAGCTTCTGTCACTAACACCACCCAGACCAAACCATGGCCCATGATAGCCTCCTGAGCAGACAGAGTGTAATTCCAGGAAACTGAAACGACATACCACCTTTCAGGCACATACCAACTGTTCCAGGAGACATTTTGGGTCCCTGCTTCTACTACATGTTTAATATACACCGACCAAGAAAACCTCAGGCCCTAACAACTTCACAGACTCTGAAGGAAGAACAGCACTGTCCCACAACCTCCCAACACAATCCTGAGCCCAGGACGTGAAGAGAGAGCAAAATGACACACCTGTCTGTCCCATCACATTCCTGTGACTTCCTGGGGTCCCGGGCACAGGTCCGACCCCCTGGCAAGGGTTACCTGCGGGTCCTCGGTACAGTCCTGGGACAGAGGAGCACGAGGCTCAGCCTCTACCAAAGCCCTGTCCTCTTGATACTGCCATGGGCACGGGCTGAGGACCCTAGTTATGTGCATGTCCTCGGGGCCCCGCACATGTCCCATCCAAAGCTGGGGCTAAAAAACCTGAGCTGAGTTCTCACTAAGGCAGAAACGGAATGATCTGGGATATGACAATTCACAAATGCTGTCACTCACATCACCAAAGACTGGCCAACTCCGCCATGCACCAGCCCCACGCTGAGACAGAACCAAGGATAAGACCATGTCTGTGCCTTCGTTCAGTCCAGCCTCCCAAGCCCCTCGCTGATGTGCGTGGAAGGTGCCTACCACCACATCCTACCTCCTGCTCCTGCCTTTTCCCTCCAGGCTTTCTGTGTTTCTAACTTCTTGACTTCAAGTTATTTAGTTTAAATCTTTTCTTGAAGCATTGAAAATCAATATATTTACCTTTAAATGATGCTCTTCCTGTGTCTTCCATTTTGAAAGTGTAATTCACAACTGTTCTCTTCCAAATACCTGTAGTTTCTGCTTCAATTTCCATTTAACTCATGAGCTACTTAGTACACTGTTAAGCTTCCAAACATGTTTCAAAGTTCCAAAATGATTTCCATAAACATTCAGAGAAGTAGGAAAAACAGATAAACCCTCCCATGCTTGTTGTGCAGCTTTCCAATCAATACACAATTAATTCTGCTTCTCCCCTATCCCTACCCACCGTCTCATGGACGACTGTCAAGTCAGCAGTGCAGCCTTTCACTCATACACAGTTCCGCATGTATCACTCAGGGTTTATCCTTGGGGTCCCCGATCTTCTAAGTGTTTTCTCTCTTCTGCTGAGAAGTGTGGTTCTACTAACGTGAGTACGTATCATCCCTCCGCACGTATGCCGTTCCTTCAAACAGCACAAGCTGAACGTCCGCTCAACATGACGAGACCACCGGAAAGTTCCCGAGTCATCAGTGCTGGGCTGGGTGCGTACTGTCAACCGCTGCGGTGCAGGCAGCTGAGTAACTGCTCCCCAGGAGCCTTGGCCACCAACTCACCATGGAGGGTGACCGGAGACACTGTGCTTGCCAACTCTGGAGACTCACTCTACTTGCCACCCGGCAGCATCGACCCCCCCAGCAGTCACCAGTGCTCTGTGCATCCTAAAAATCCAAGCAAAGACATGCAGACTTCTGGGACCTCTGGTGGCACCTGTGCTAGACTGCTTTACTCCAGTCCCCTTTTCTCACTCACTGACATTCCCTCGGAACCACTCCAAAGCACAATATCCAGGTTTTCTCTCATTTCTTTTAAAAAATAGCTAATTAGGGCTCCATTCAACCAATTTCCCGTCAGGTGTTCACTATTTCAGAGTCAGCTCATACACACATTACTTTGTCCTTCCGCTACTCGGGGCAGAGTCCTAGTGCAGAGAGCTGTTAAGTTAGTGGTTGAAAACAAGCACTCTCAGCAAACCCCCTCCCTTCCTGCCTCTCACACCACGGGGGCACTTCATTGCACCCTCCCAGTAATGTGTAAGGGAATCTTGTTTCCCTCTCAAATCCTTGCCAAACTTTTGGACTTTTGCCAATCTGAAAGATGAGAAATGGCTTGTGTGATTTCACTTTGCTATTTTTTATCACCAAAGTTTGATCAATTACCCTATTTTAAGGGCCACGTGTTTTTTCAACGTCAATTGTTTTCCTATCTTTTCCAATGGAGTTATTAGTCTTTACATACTCTACTAAATACTGTCTTTACAGGCTAGGGGTAGACAACTGTGGTCATACATAAGCCACAAATAATTTCCGTTTTCCATCTGTCTCTAGTTTGCCTTTTTTCCCCCACAAGTTTCTTTTTTAAGCAAATTTATCAATCTTTTTGAAATCTGAGCTATGTTTTCCCCATGCCCAGATGGCAAAGGAATTCATCAACTTTTTAATTCAAAAACTATATGCTTCCTTTTTATATACTTATTTGACAATTCAATCCAGTCCATTTGGAATTTATCCTGGAATGTGGTGTGAATGAATCAAATTTTATTTTTTTGTGCCTGTTAGTCCCAACACCATGCATGTGAAGTATATCCTTCCCCCAGAAACATCTTTATCACAGACTAAACAGCTAGATTCTGTTGTCCTAGATTTTCCATTCTGTTCATTAATGCTACACCACAAACCACAGTTTTAATCACAACATTAATGATATGTGCTAGTACCCAAGAAGGCAAACCATGGTTTTTTGAAGCTAACTATTTCATTGGGATCTAATTTAACTGCACTGTGGTTAAAAGAACAAGGTCTGTACATGGATTCCTGAAATTTGTGACTCGGCACAGGGTCAAATCCTTGCTTTGGCACCAGGGCCTGTTTCAGTCTTATCTCCCTTGTTCCTACCACTTGGGAGTTTCTGATATCCTCAGGAGCAGAGGTCCCTAAACCTGGCAGGCCCCTGGCCCTGCCTGCCCTTGCCCACTGTATAGTATGTGGATTTTATTTTCTGACCCACAGAGATTTTCTTTTAAAGTCATGACCCCAGTTATGTCTTTTCGGTTATCTGCTTTTAGTATTTTGTCTGAAAGAGCAGAGGAGGGACGTCAGAACAGGGTTTTCTGCCCCATATTGTTGGAGAACCTTCTCAGTCTCTTAGAAGGCCCCATGGAAATATTTATGATTGGTCTTTACAAAGAAAAAACGGCTTAAAATTCCATAATCATGGTTTGTATTTATTTTGTAGGGAAATGCATAGGAAAAAAGCCAAAAATTTTAAGAACTAAGATTTGCCAGGTACCAATCGATAACCTCATTCAATACAACTGCTTACATCTACTTGCCACCGACACAAGATGCACAACTGACAGGCATCATCATGGTCTTCACCGTCTAAGCGATATGACCAGAGTCACACACAACCCAGTAACTCATCCAGTACTCTCGGCTTCTCCAGCTACGCTGGGAATGCTCCCATGTCCCTTCGGCAGATGCTGTGGAGATAACAGCCTGGAGAAGAGGAGATGGGCCACAGAGGGCACTTTGCTTCCTTCTCCAGACCAATTCTTTTTAAGCTTTAAGATTCCTCCTCCTACAGATAACCATCCAGCCCTCTGCCCTCTGCCTTCTCCCACTTTACCAGGCCACTTACGTTTCTAGGCATGCTATGATTCACAGAGATATGTGTATTTTTCCAATAAAATCTAAATGGAACAAAATGGGTAGTGGAGATTAAACCTCAAGTCAGCCTCCAAGCCATCCTCCTCCTCTGTGGAAGCCCGTTCTTGGCAGTCCAGCACAAGACTTGGTTCCTTCCCCACAGACATGTCTCATCCACCGTGAATGTCCGCTTCGACGATATGAGCTCAGTATGAACTGGGGAGCTCATCTGAGACTCTATCACACGCAGTGAACCCCCATAAACTGCACTCTAGAATAAACAGCTACTGGGGAGAATGTTTCCAATTCCAAGCAATTACATAAATCAATTTTAAAAAGAAACTGCTAGGAGGGACGCCTGGATGGCTCAGTCGGTTAAGCTGCTGCCTTCGGCTCAGGTCATGATCTCGGGGTCCTGGGATCGAGTCCCACATCGGGCTCCTTGTCCAGCAGGGAGCCTGCTTCTCTCTCTGCCTCCGCCTGCCACTCTGCCTGCTTGTGCTCTCTGTCTCTCTCTGACAAATAAATAAATAAAATCTTTAAAAAAAGAAAAAGAAAAAGAAAAAAGAAACTGCTAGGAAACAGCCCATTTGTGAATTGAGAAGTGCTGGAATATGAAACTTAATTAACTGCAAAACAGACTCTAGAGCTGTAGAGTGGTCCATATTTCATCTCTAAGAAACATCCGAAAAGCTTCTGAGCTTTCCACACTGGATCTTTATTCAGTAACAGAACATTTAAAGGTTAATATAAATATGCAGTCTTTGTGAAAACTAACTAGACAACAACGTAACTGCATGAAAATAAATAGGTAAATATCCTCTGCTTCCCATCCATTTCCCAGAATTAAACACCTTAAGGAGTAATGATTACTGACAGTGACCACTGCTAAAGGCATCACAAATTGGTTGGTACAGTCTTTTTTAGAACTAAGCTTGTTTAACTACTCAAAACCACAGAAAGGGAGAAACAGGAGAGCAAGAGATGAGAGAAGAACTAGTTCTGCAGAATTAAACAGAAGTCTGTACCACCTGTGCAGCGTGCTGCCGGTGGGATTCCTATGGATACTGGTTTGGGGGTGCTCTCCTTTCAAGAGCTCATGTAAATCAACCACTCACACAAGTTTGTTCATCCCCAGGAGAACTCCTCTCCGGAAGCATCCCGTGCTTCACCTTCGCTTCACCTTCGGGCATCTCAAGCCTTTCAACAAAGCATGGATCAGTGAGCCCACAAGGGGCACAGCAGAGACCTCACAAGCAGGCTAGTAACAAAACAGGCTTTGTTTTCCCTGGAAAAGGGGGCAGGGCAACTAGAAAAGGAGAGACCAGCAGTACCCAGTTCTTCCCTCCATGATCAACTTCTCTAGTTTTAATAACATTTCTGGAAGATAAAGAGAAAACAATCCTTAAAACATGACAGAATTTTTTTAAGAGCTATTATTTTTAAATTCAGAGTCTGTGCTGCTTGGATTATGAAACAATAACTTTCAAGTGTTACTGAACAAATCAGTGCTGTCAGCCTATCGTAGCAAACTTCAGACTCAAAATTACTGAAAAGAGCCCACCATCTCCAAAAAATAGGAGGTCATCCCCGCGGATGCGTCTCTTCCCAGACCCCCTTCTCAACATCTGTTTTTCAAGCTTCAGAAGGTTTCTAGTTTTGTAACAGAACCTCAACCTTGGAATATTACAAAGTATTCTAGATCCATAAACCTGGTGATAATAAATTAAAAAACTAGTAACCTCATAAGCATGAATTTAAAATTAGAATCCTGCTAACCTGCACTGAGTCCCCCACAGCCCAAGAAGGCACGTCTTCACTCAACACTGCACACCTACCTGTTTGTTAGCCTGTCCCTAACATTCAGAAACAAATCTTGGGTTTTGCACATACCTTCAGGGACGCTCAAGAATATAAAATAGTGAACCTATTAAAAGCAATGCTTTTCTAGGGGCACCTGGGTGGCTCAGTGGGTTAAAGCCTCTGCCTTCAGCTCAGGTCATGATCCCAGGGTCCTGGGATCGAGCCCCGCATCAGGCTCTCTGCTCAGCAGGGAGCTTGCTTCCTCCTCTCTCTCTCTCTCTGCCTGCCTCTCTGCCTACTTGTGATCTCTGTCTGTCAAATAAATAAATAAAATCTTAAAAAAAAAAAAAAAAAGCAATGCTTTTCAAAACCACAAACTAACAGGCATCTGTCAATCCGAAAACTAAAAGCAAAACATAAAACATCCACTGCTAGAGCTCAGTGTTCACTACATAATCTGGGAGGCTGAATCCACATCTACAAAAAATGGCTACTAACTGGCACAATAATTTATGCATTTAAATACAAAATGGCTTTTTTCAGTGACAATTACTGTTTGATTCACACTGAGAATCTGCCTCTTGTAAAAGGTGCAAAAAACCAGAGTCCTAATCTATCCTTTTTTTTTTTTAAGAATTTATTTATTTATTTGACAGATCACAAGTAGGCAGAGAGGCAGGCAGAGAGAGAGGAAGAAGCAGGCTCCCTGCTGAGCAAAAAGCCCGATGTGGGGCTCGATCCCAGGACACTGGGATCATGACCCAAGCCGAAGGCAGAGGCTTTAACCCACTGAGCCACCCAGGCGCCCTTTTCTTTCTTTTTTTTTTTTTTTAAGATTTTTTTTTTAAATTTGACAGAGATCACAAGCAGGCAGAGAAGCAGGCAAAGAGAGAGAGGAGGAAGCAGGCTCCCTGCTGAGCAGAGAGCCCCACGAGGGGCTCGATCCAGGGCCCTGGGATCATGACCTGAGCCGAAAGCAGAGGCTTTAACCCACTGAGCCACCCAGGCACCCCTTTCTTTTTTAAAAGATTTTATTTTCAGGTAGGGCTTGAACTCATTGCCGGAGACCAAGCTGCAAGGTCCACCCTCTAGGCCAGCCCAGTGCCCCCTCCACCAAATCCTTTTACCATCAATATGCAAAAGAGTTTCCCATCACTCCACTGAGCCCTGGACCTAAACAACAGTGCCCTGCTGTTTAGGAAGGACTTTCTTTTTTCTTTTTTTAAAAATTTTATTTATTTGACAAAGAGAGAGATCACAAGTAGGCAGAGAGGCAGGCAGAGAGAGAGGAGGAAGCAGGCTCCCTGCTAAGCAGAGAGCCTGATGTGGGGCTCAATCCCAGGACCCTGAGACCATGACTGGACCCGAAAGCAGAGGCTTAACCCACTGAGCCACCCAGGTGCCCCTGGGAAGGACTTTCTTAAAAGTAAGTTTTCCTGGGGCGCCTGGCTGGCCCAGCTTGGTGGGGGGGCATGCCATTCTCGGGTCTCCTGGGTGTAGGTTTGGACTCCACACTGGGTGCAAACATTACTTAAAAATACAACCTTTGGGACGCCTGGGTGGCTCCGTTGGTTAAGCAGCTGCCTTCGGCTCAGGTCATGATCCCAGAGTCCTGGGATCAAGTCCCACATGGGGCTCCTTGCTCGGCAGGGAGCCTGCTTCTCCCTCTGCCTCTGCCTGCTGCTCTAACTAATAAATAAAATCTTAAAAAACAAACAAACAAAAAATACAACCTTTAAGAAAACATCAAGTTCTACTGAGATATTTCACCCTTTTAACACTTCTCACGGATTCACAGAATTGCGCAGCCATCACTGACTTCAGGACATGTTCATCCCCCAAAGAAACCCTGTGCCCTCTGCAGCAGGCCCTCCCCCCACCCCTGGAGGCCATGTCTATCTTCAAACCTACGGACATGCCCAGTCTGGAAAGAACACATACGCAGAAGAAAACAACATGCGGTCTTTTGCGACGGGCTTGTTTCACTTAGTGTATGTTCGAGACTGAACCTTGTTTAGCATGTATCGACATTTCCTTCCTTTTTTGTTGCCAAATATCATGTTGTGACATGGGTACAGTGTGCTTCACTGGCCCAGTCATGCATCGATGGACGAGGACTATTGTGAGCAGGGCTGCTGTGAAAACTCACATGCAGATTTCTGTGTGGACACACGGTCTCGGCGTCCCTTACACACATGCCCAGGAGGGAGCTGCCGGGTCCTGAGCAGACTGTGTATTTAACCTTCTGAGCATCTGCCAAACTGCTTTCCAAAGTGGCTGCCTCATTTTTGGATCCCATCAGCAGCGTATGAGGGTTCCAATTCCGGCACACTCTGGTCAACACTTACGCTCTGCCCTTGATTTTAGCCATCCGACGGGCATCATGTGGGACTGTGCCATGGTCTGACTCTGTGTCAGGTCGCAGCAGTGGGTCTCCTTGAAACCCCTGCTCTAGGTCTTGTCCTGGGCACAGAAATGCCCCCTTCCCACATTTTGCACTTCTCTCCTTTCCTAAGTACCAACCCAATCCTTACACCCTCAAAACTGGGCTCTAGTTTTTAAATCCTTAAACTGTTAAAAAAAAAAAAATACTGACAACAAACATCGTTACTTAGGTCCATTCAACTTCTTTCAAACATCTATCAAAAGACTGGCATGAACATTTATTAAAATAGTATTTTTCAAACAGTACAATTGTGGATGGACCTTACAAAAACCCAACAGCACATGCTCCTCTTATGTCATTGTGCAGTTTGGGGCAGGACACAGGCACTACTAACTGAGCTGAGACGAAAAGGGAGCAAATGTTCTAACGAGCTTTCAGTTCTCTCTGTTCCCAGAGTATAGCCATGTTTTCCCCTTTACTACGGAAATGAAGTCTGAAGTCTAGTTTGAAGTTCAAATAATGAGACTACTGGTTAGAGAGGAAGGGGAATTACATTTTAAAATACACCTGGCATCATGAAGTCATTAAATTAATGAATAAATAGTATCATTAATAACTTTATTTCCAATCACATGTACCTTATTACTATTAAGGCTCTTTTTCTAGGGGAATTTATAGCTTATAGGCGCATTTTTTAGTTTTGGCTGACAAGCACAAACTTGGACCTTCTAGTCTAGAGATTGATGGGGCTCTTCTCGTGCCTCAGTGTCCCTCTTTGGAACAGCCCTTCCCCCCAGCCAGCCACACTCCTTTCTTTCTCCCCTGTTGCCCCAAACCGGGCACGCTCCATCCCATGTCACTCCCTTCCAGAGCAGCTTTCGAGTCCTTTATCCCTCACCGGATCTAACACATCTGGTGGTGACTCACTTATGGAGCAGCCCACAGCCCCTCCCCGATGACTGCCCTTACGCTCGGCCCGTCACCGGCACTCAGGCACAGGTCGGAAGATCAGATACTGAACCAGCTCCTATCCCTGCTCAGCACTACATTGTGTGCAATTCACAGGATGCTCTCCAAGTTAAAGCAAGCCCAGTGTGAGCTATAAAATGACCTCAGCAACTAGAGCGGCAGAACAGAGTGAGGGTAAAACCAAAACAAGAAGAGGCACCGCTCTCCTCCAAGGTTACTCTGACTTACCTGCACAGACGCCCATCTGACCTTTCCCTCAGCAAGTCTACAAGCCGTTTCTCGCCACAGAGTCTCTGGGGGGACACTGATGGGGTGCCCACACTGGCTTTCTCCACCAACACATCTTACAGGGGACTTGCTATGGATGCAGAGCTGGTAAAACACGGCTCCAAGCAGTTTTCTCTTAAAAGCTAATTAAGGTTTTTTGTTGTTGTTTTTTTTGTTTTGGTGTTTGATGTTAGGGCTGTTATAGTACCATAAATAAACCATTAATTTAAATTACTGTTCAGTGACTTTGGTGATCTTATGTTTTAAATATGAGTAACTTCCGTCAAAAAAAAATCCTTCATTTTGTAATTCCTGGCACTGTTGAGCCAGCAGCAGCCATGAAGACGAAGGGACTACCAGGCCCGCCCTGCTCAGGCGCAGGGCAAACTGCTGACCGTGACTGACAGACTGTCTTGGCTCCGTCCTCCTGAAGGAACGCTAAAAACAACAGAAACCACACAAGCACTAACAGAAGCGCAGACCGCCAGGACTGAAGCAGTTTGGTATTCCATAATCTTATGCATTAAAATGGTCACTTCTCTAAGTGCCCACCTAATACTGCAACGCTGGCGGCCGGGAGCCATGGCTCACCTCGGCTCCCAGCAGGCCTCTCTCTCTGTCAGGGCAGCTTAACTGGAAAGCTACATTTGAGAAACAAAGCACGCCAAAAATGCACCATCTTTAAGGCAATAGAGCCAAATCCTGCTCATAGAAGCTTTTTAAAACTCCTACCTGCTTTCAAGAGACTGAGTGAGGACAAAACAGCTCAGATCTGTTTCTTGGCTGTGCTCACCGTGTGACAAGGCTTATCTTTAAAGGTTGAAAAATTTCTGTCTCCTCACAAGTAATTCCCAGCTGTGCCCAAAGGACCAAAAGCTGACCCTGAATGACTCAACGAAGAGCTCACTAGTCCCAGTGTGCTCAAACCCGGAAGCCCGGGGCAAGGCAGCCACTGGTCCGTAATCCAGCACACGGCATCAAATTAATTAAGACTAGAAATCATCCTTAAGAAAGCCTCCAGTGTAATTTAATTAAGTCAAAAGAAGTCAGGTGTTCTCCTGAATGAGGCAGTTAGACTGTGGTTCAGAAAGACACTCAGGTCTCTGGATTCCAAGTTGAGCTGGTGAGATCTTCTCTACCACACTGCACATGAACCCAGCGCATCACACGGTATGTATGACACAGAAAAGAGGACACCAGGTCACTTTGCAGACTTGAAAAACGGAGTTTTGGAAGGCATATGAAATGCCAGGTGCGCGCAGAGCCGCACCGGTCTTCCTCGTGAGGAACGCACAGGAACACACTGCACGGGACGTTACAGAGGCACTAGTGAAATGCAGGGCATCCCCAGAGCAGGGGAGCGGACTGGTTCAGATCCCAGAACGCCGAGTGCTTGGAGACCTGTGTTTCTCCAGAAGAACACTTCTGGGACTGAACCGTGGTCACAAATCTGAAGGGAAGTTTAGGCAATAAAGGGACACGTACTTTCTGGCTGTTGGAACTCTCCTTCAACAGAACAAACTGCAAAAAAAAACCAAAACAACAACAACAAAAAAAAAAACCAGAACGAACTGCTACGCTCTAGTCTAGGGCAAGGTCAAAACTGAGGCTGGAGGACAATCTCTCAAGAATACAAGAGACGAGCATGAGAACTCACGTAGATAGCTTCACAGTCTGCGTCACTCAGAGATGCCCTAATTCTCTTCTGCCATGGAAACCATTCCCTTCGGCAACTGTCCTCAAGGGGAGTCCCCACATAATCCAAGTCACTGTGCTACCCTCGGTCATCTTCCCTCTGAAACCTCCAGGTATAGGTGCTGAATGAATTAGGGGTGTTTCTATAAGATCCAACTGCGCACAATCTATACTTCCAAAAAATTCTAGCTATGAAAAAAGAGCTCAGGTTCTAGGTCACCTAACTCTGTGACCTCGGACGGATCATACTTTCCCAGGATCTGATAAGAAGCCCGATGTGGGGCACTCCTCCCACTGCCCCAGCATTTCTGCAGTTTCAACACCACCTCCGTTGTTGGTGTGGGGAGTCCACGGTGGGTTGAGTGGCTCCGTGGCATTCTGGGGCCAAGGGCCAGTGATCAATGTCCCCCAGTGTCATAATACTTCTCACCACCCAGCTCCATTTGAAAAATGTTGGTTAGAGGAATTAAAAGTTCTTCCCAGAGCCTAATTTTGTGAGATTTATCTGTTACAAGTTTGTCATTAGCCACGGCTCTTCTTACCTAAAATACAATGAACTACCGTTTCCTGTCTATCCTAAGTAGTTAGTAATACAGTCTACAACCAAATACTTACAATTTAGGATCAGGAGAAAGGATTTAAAACAGGATAAGAAAAAAAATACCTATTTTTTTAATGCATGATTATCAAGAGACTCATGTCAATAAAATTCCAATGATTAGATGCTGACGCTCCATTTCACCCAAGACTCCACGAGTAGAGCTCGCGGCGTTTGGTGTGTTTTCCCAGCTCTACGAGAACAGACTTAGGCACTAAGTTGGTCACTGGGTACATTTTCATCAAGAGTAAAACATCACTTCACTTAGGACAGCTATCAAAAATGGTATTAGAAGGAAAAAGAAAAAATATCTAAATAAAATTTGTAAAGACGTTTAGGTTTTGATTCAAAACATTTAACTCTGAGTAAGAAAGAAGTGAACAACTTCTGGCTTTGGGACTTAATAAATTATGTATTTTTTGTTCTTTTAATCTTATTATTTTAGGAATCTTCTCTGTCACACGCACACACACACACACAACAAGTCTGGGGCAACACTGGGCTTTAATTCCATCTCCACAAACAGAGGTTCTACGCACACAGCCCTAGCGATTAAAGGACATTGTGTTTTTGCCACACTAGATTGTCCACTACATCCCTTAAGATTCAAAAGATGTATTTTTTAGCCCAAATCTCTGGTCCCAATATTTCATGTACACCAAACATGATTTTCCATTTATTTTCTCAGTGACACCAGCACTGATCTCCAGAAACAATCCCTAAACACTATTTGTATGTCCTTCCCCAGGGACAGTGAGGACAGTAAGAGCACATAAACGAGGAATTCACTCATGATTAGCGTTTTGGAGATCCTTCATTCTGATGATTAGCGTTTTGGAGATCCTTCATTCTGAAGAATAAATTATTTGGGGGGATGTTTTCATTAGGGCTTTTATCAGAAATTATTCCTAGGACTATTACATAAAACGGTATTTCTACAACATACAAGGAAACATTTAAAACCTGAGACTCTTTATATTTATGATATAAAGTCTCCAGGAAATAAAGGTTATTTATATGAATTTAATGGCCTACATCACTCAAGCACCAATTTTCTTTAATCCAGGATCAAAACATCCCTAAAGGATTCCTTAAAAACAAACAAAAGCCCTCCTTTTCTCAAAGCCAATAAATACCAGGGAACCCTTACTGCCACTGGATGTCACACTTCATGATTTCATACAAATTACTAAATGACTCTCTAAAATAATTTAAGTGTCAAAAATATATAGCTTTTAAAATGCTAAAGAAGAAAATCAGATAAAAGAAAACCAACCTACAACAAATTACTCTTTCATTTCCTGAAATCATATGGCTAATTTACCAGCTTTCTGCAGGATATGAAGGATGGATAAATTTTTTTTTTAGATTTTATTTATTTATTTGTTAGAGAGAGAGAGAGAGAGCGCGAGCACAGGCAGACAGAGTGGCAGGCAGAGGCAGAGGGAGAAGCAGGCTCCCTGCTGAGCAAGGAGCCCAATGTGGGACTCGATCCCAGGACGCCGGGATCATGACCTGAGCCGAAGGCAGCAGATTAACCAACTGAGCCACCCAGGCGTCCCTGGATAAATTATTCTAAATATAATTAATCTAAAGCCTCTGATAAAGAAATGGGAGAGGCTGCATGAAGGCGGAGAATGAAAATGTCGAGCTTACACCGAGCTCTATCTTCCATTTCAAAATGTCAAAAGACGTCCGTCAACATGACCTAAGCTAAACACGGGTAAACGATTTCATACAGATTTGGGAAATACAGGGGAGCAAAGCTCGCCACCATCAAAATAACCTACCGTTCGCTTGTGTCTGCATGGCTCAGAGGGTCCGAAAGAGGACAGTTTAGAGTTTCTTGGCAGATATCAAACACAATCCACTACAGGACTCGGGACTTCAAGGAAAGCTCCCTCAAATGCAGCAGCAAGCAGCTTGTCTCTATTTGCTGTCACTCCAGATAGAAGCCCATGTGCTCCCCTTCCCTGCTCCCGCCCAGGCACACTTGAGCTCTCGGACTGAAAAGGTCTGGAACAGATTAAACGTTGGGCCACAAACTAAAAAGCTCTGGCCTGTTCTCAAGCCTGTCTGGAACACACACACAGTGGGCCCAAAACAGGAGACGAAAGGCAGTAAGAATTTTACGGAACTTTTTTTGGCACACCTAATTGTAATGTTTGCATGTCCGTATGTGCTAAAGGGAGGGTGGGAGAATTCTTCTTCTAGTACTTTCTCTCATTTGAAACAAAAGACCACACTGGGTGTTATGAAGAATGGGTCTACTGAGGACCACAGCAGAGCTGTTTTACTTCACTATTTAACCTGGAAGTACTTACACAAAAAGCAAAACAACTGTTCTAATTCCTGACTTCTGCAGCTAGCTGGGAGTTAATCATCATCTTTCATAACCTCATGTTGGGGAAAAAAAACCCACAGACCATTTTAAAAAATTTCGAAAATGTGGACAAGCTGATCCATTTCATTAAAGATGATTCAAGGAAACATGGTGTTTGTGGTTCCAATCCGTACAAATGGCAGCACAGATTAAATTCTGTACCTTCCTTGGTTTCCTATTTCAACCACGAGGGCTTATTCAAGTATTAAATAAAACCCAAAGCTGCAAATTATTAACATGCCACGTTCCCTTTTTTTTTTTTTTTTACACCCAAACAGATCTGGAAGCTCACAAGGCTAGCATTGACCCACAGCAGACATCTGTCAGGACGATGGTCTCCACCCTGACCCCCCACATTCCCCTTGCACCGGGGGTTCCGTCCATCCATGGCAGCTCAGGCCAGGCCACATGCTGCGGCTGGTAAAACTGACACACACACACGTGGCACAACTGTTCACAGTGCTTCTGAAGGGAATGTTATCTGACCCAGCTGCGGGTGGGCAGAGTTCTTCTTTCTCTGCTGTGCCCCAGGACTGTGTTGGGAAGGCATTCGCAGAGTTAAACCCTCTTTCCCGGAAGGGCCCCGCAGCGGCTGTAAGGCCGATCCCTATAGAGCTTCAAAGCCCCCCCCCGCCCCATCTGACCCACTCAGTGACGTGCACCCTGTTTCCATTTAGCTGCATCCAGTCCAAAGACGGAAACTTCAAAACCACAACGCTTTGCTCCTTTTTAGACTCATTTTTCCATGGCTCTGGAAGAATATCTCAAAAATCCAACTGAAGAAACTGAGAAGAGTGAAAAAATATGGATAAAAAGGCACACAGAGCTTGTACCCAATTATCAAAATGTGTACTTCTGTGGAGAGTATTCTCTTGAGCAAATGGTGAGTCAGTCATGCAATTTGGAGGAGAAAGTGCTTTGCTTTTACCTTTTGTTTCCTAAATAAAAAACTAAAGACCTTTCCTTTGGGGGGAAAAAAAAAGGCAAGCCAGAGTGAGAAGAGAAGGGAGAGATGTGACACCCCCTTCCCAGCGGAAGCAGCAAACACAACAGCGACCAGCACGGGACAGGCTCAGGGCTCACCGCCCTCTCAAGTAGAGCAAAAGCAGACATGGGGGCATGGACCAAAGCTGGTGCCCCAGTATCCCAACAGCTGACAGCCTAGTGATTAGCGCAGCCAGAAAGACCATTTTAAGCAAGATCACGATGTCTCCAAAAAATGTGAAAGCAACAGCAACTCTGGTCAGTCGCCACAACTTCCCCCAACCCGACCCTGAGGGGTCCAAGCTACAAAGCTCATTTACATCTGCATTTCTCCCTCAAGGGCAGAGGGAAAGGTATAAAAAGAGTCCTGGAGAAGCTGGGTGGGCAGTCATGTCTTTAATACTGTAAAGCAATGCAATTTTATTTCCGTGTACCTTCCCAAGATGTCTCTCTCTCTCTCTCTCTCTCTCTCACACACACACACACACACACACACACACACACACGTATGTTATCAAAAATGTCTAAAAAGGTTTTGAAGTGAACCTTTACCAAAACGAGGGTCAAGCCTTGGGTCTAGCCAAGAGGTGGTCTTGTTCTTATGGTTTATATAGTATATCTCTCCATCCTGAGTCATGGCTTGTTCCCATCCATCAGGAAGAGGACCTATAAATACAGAAAAAACAATCATGGTTGGTTTTTACTTAGTGCAACTAAAGTAAGTGGGAAGGGTGCTAATTTATAAAGAAGACAGGTATTGGCAAAACTTAAGACAGAATTAAGCATGTGTTCAGAGAAGAAAAGAAAACCTACATACCTGATTCTTCTCCACCTCGCAAAAGAAACCACTAATTCATAAAATCTGTATCTCCAGAGACACAGACAGGACACCAGAGTCATGAAATACCCTTTCGGAATTTATGACCCAAACAATCATCATCACTGTTAACATACCACATTCAGTGCCACGGCTCAGGGAGCCCCCCACCCAGTGATTTTGGGGATGATGCCTTCCTACGGACGTCAAAGCTCTTCAATGAGAAGGACACACAGCGTGCTCGGCACATCTGAAGTGTCACACACATTCGGTTTCACGTAAAGTACACTTCGGCTAAGTAAGTCTGCCAACATCCATTTACTTCCATGACTTACAAGACTGGCTCTCAGCAAGAAAACTACCAAAGAGGAAACTCTACTCCAGGAAACGCTTATTTTTAGGCAGCCTGAAAGCGGCGAGGAGGGCAGGTGGTGGCTGAGCACTAAGTCCATCCCGGGCTCTGGGAGAGCAGGGTGGGCACTGGAGTGGTCAACGGAAGGAGGGCACCTCAAAACCAGCCGCAGGGTGAGGGAACACCACTGGCAAGGCAGGACGGAAGAACATGGTAATTCTACACAGACGATTCAAGGGAGTGCCCAGACTTTTCCCATCTATGTATCCATACGACCGGGCGCCTCCGGGGACCCAGACGCTGGCCAGAGGTGACGTGCATCAACTCATGTAACCCTCAGGCCCACCAGCGACCATTGCTCCACTCTAACAAGACAGTGGCACACAGGGGCTCCGTGTGGTCCGATACCACGCAGTCTGGGTCAGAGGCCACTGAGACCCGGCAGCAAGGTCCCTGAGCCACGAGGCTTCTTCTAAGCCATCACCCAACCCAAGACCAGGCACGAAGGGTGCTACCTAAATAAAACCGGCCCGGGTCCCTTACTCCTCAGCTGGCAGTCCAAGCCAGCCTTTCGGGTGGTGCTGAGTAACTCTGCTGGCACAAAACAGTCACAAAAGCCCACAGGACCCAAAGCCCTCACTCCAGGTCACTTCCCTTTGTTGCAGAAACTGACCAATCCGCTGCTATGCCACTGTCAAAGGTCTGCCACGACAGGGGCACAATCTTGTCAGGACACAGACACATGCAACTGGAGGGCCCCGCATGGCTCTCGGGGCCCAGGGAAGCCCCTCCTGCAGTCCTCCTCAGGCAGCTCTGTCCACAGTGCAAGCGAACTGGCCAGAAGGACCCCACATTTACCAGCAGTGAGTGGGACGCAAACCCGTTTAACGCACAGAGATGGAACCACTTTTCTCGGCAGCATTCACTGTCACTAGGGCTGTTTCACTTCAGGAAGACAGGACTTCCGTAACGGAGTACGAGCACCTGGGGACCACCTTTCACCGGGAAGCCACCATTCCAGCGCCAAGCACATCGTGACGACGACCCAGTCGGAGCAGTCGTGGGACGGCTCTGTACCCCACCCTCACCGAGGCCACTGCAGCCCGGCACAGCCTCCACACCTGCCTCTTCTCCTGGTCCAGCTGCCCCCTTGGCCGCCTGAGGCAGAACCCAGAGTCATGTTCTGGACGCAAAGCACAAGCCCATGCTCCAGATGAGGCCCACGTGCTCTCTGACGCCCCTGTCCCAGGGAGCCACTAAGGACTCCACCAGCATGCATCACAACTCCCCTTTCTTAGCCACCACCAAGCGTCCTTCCCTGGCACTTGACTGCTTATCACCTCCCCTCATCCCACCATCCTCTCCCAGATAGCCACCAGGATTTTCTTCTTAAAACACCATCTCATCAACTCTTCTATGCAACTCATTACTTACAAAAGCAGTTCCTTTCCTCTTGACCATCAAAAGGAAAATGCCTGCTGGGCTCATTTCTTAACAGGTCCTGCACATACCTGATTCCACGTTCCCCCAACTCAGCACAAAGGCAAGCCACCCCTTTACATCTCCTGCTCCTCTTACACAGATATCCACTGACCCTAAACCTTATGAACTCATATTTGTCCTGCAAGAAGCTCACAGGTCAGCTCTTCAAGCCAGCCTTCCCCGAGTTCCCTCTCCTGCTCTAGGCCGACAGCTACGGTGTGCCACCATCGCCCGTGCACACGTGTGTCCTCCTGCGGCACGCGGCCCCCTCATGCTCGCACGCATGGGCGGGCAGGGTCTGAGACATGCTCAGTATGAAGGCCTTGCCATGTAAGAGTCGGAGCTTTCTATAAATAAGCTTAAAATCATGAAGTACGCACGCAATTTTCAATTAACATATTTATGAATAATAACAAGTGACATGTTATTAAACCCAGTGCGTTCTGTTCATTAAACTTTTTGTTCATAAACATATTCATTTTCATAGCTTTTTTGAAGTGTTAAAAATTACAGAAACGCAGAATGGGAAAAGCATCCATTTTTTTTTTTTTTTAAACCTGCTCCCCTGGGGAGGAAAAGCTAAACAACTCCAGTTTTGTGCTATGTCCCAGACTCCTCTTCTGCGCCTGTGCTGCTGTAAGACACTCACACCCACTGAGGCCAGGCTCCACCTGCCCCACACCTGCTTTCATCACCTAACAGATTACGGCATCTCTTCTTGACACGACACATAGATCTTCTTCCTTTTAATGGCTTCATACACCTTACCATACAGGCAGAGCTCTGAGATGTGGTGGCTTTGGCTCCAGACCACTAGAATAAAGTGACTCAAATGAATTTTTTGGTTTCCCAGTGTACTTAAAAATTATGTTCACACTATACTGTTAAGTGTGAATTAGTATTATATCTACAAAAAAAATAGTGTACATACCTTAATTTGAAAATATTTCATTGTTAAATTTGCTGACACCATCTGAGCTGGCCATGGGTCCTGAGCTCCGGGCAGGCGGGGGTCCCCCAGCAGTGCTGAGGGTGCTGCCGGGCCAGGCTATGGGCTGCAGAAGGCTGGGGCAGCCGCAGTGAGCTCCTGAGAAAACCAGGCAGTGGCTGCGCGGATCCGCTCTCCCGTCAGGATGGAGTTCCTACAGCCCAGGAGGCTGGCCGAGTGCCTTCTGCCGCAGGAGAACTTCTTTCCAGACGGGGGTCCCCCGCTCAGACTCGGTGCAGCTCCATCAGCAAAGCCGACGTCACACTCTGAGCCCTCTGCGGCTGTTTCAACCATCTTCTCGGCGCCTTCCCTGGGGGGCTCCAGCCAGAGAAACCACCATCTCTGCCCAGCCCCAAGTAGCAACTCCTCCTCTGGCCAAGTTTGCTTATGAGACGTCCACTGCCCAGCCCCGTGTCCAGGCCCCATTTCTGACTCGAGCGCCCTCGCTGTGTCCACCGGGTCTGCAGCCGCCTCCTGCCCCGAGCTCCTGACCCCTCCAAGTGCTCCCTGAGGGTGGGAACCGACATCGCCCCGAATTCCTGCCCGGGCCAATGCTCTGCTGTACATCTGACAGCTCGTGAGCCATAGCGCTCTTTACGGCATCGAGAACGGTGAATCCCTTCCTCTTCCTCCGCCGGGACCCGCAAGAGGAGCCACCACCCATGGCAGCTGCTGCTCTACAAAACCTGTTTCTTCTGCAGTAAGACCCGAAAGTCAGAGCGACGCCTGGATCCAGAGCTGCAGGCCCAAAAGCGAGAGTGCCCTCGCGGTCCGTGTCCCTTGGAACTCTGGGGTGACCCGGTGCCCTGTGCACGAGCGGTAATATTTGCAATGGAATCTTCTCATGCAGCAGGTCTCCACAGCGGCCTTCAGAGACTCCGTGCACCCCAGTGTCAACAGCTGTGGCCTCACGCGGGCTTTGCTGTCCCACTTCGAGGGCGCAGGCGGAGCTGACCAAGTGTCCTCTGTGTGGAGGCCTGCAGAATTTTGGGACTGGGCAGAGGCTGCGACTCAAAGTGGCCAGCTGCGTGAACCCCAATCCAGAGAGTCAGACTGTGCTCTGAAGTCAGGCACCAACTTTTCCTCTGCAGGTGAGGAAGTCTTAGCATCTTCTTCCCGAAGAAGGCTGTGTTGTCTATGTTGAAATGGGCCGTGATCTTGGCACGAACTTCTGGCTCACTCGCTACTTCACTCACATGTCCATGTTCCTTAAGCCTCACAAACCAACTTCCTCCAGCTCCTGACCTGTCTTCTGCAGCTTCCCACACTTCCCTCAGCCTCCAGAGAACTGAACGGAGTCAGGGCCTTGCTCTGGATTAGTTCTGGTTTACAGGAATTTGGCGACTGGTCTGACCTTCTATCCAGACGACTAAAATTTTCTCCCCATCAGCAATAAGGCTGCTTGGTTTCCTTTATTTGTGTGCTCACTGGAACAGCACTTTTCATTTCCTTCAAGAACTTTTCTTTGCATTCACAACTTGACTGTGTGACAAGAGCACTCTAGTGGCTTCATCATTTTCTAGCCTTTGACTTCAAGGGACAGACATGCGACTCTTCCCTTCACTTGAACACTTAGAGGCCACGGCAGGGCCACTGACTGGCCTACCGTCAAGACCCCCATATGTCAGGAGGAAGGCGGGGGGGGGGCACAAGAACCAGCCAGGGCCCTGGGGCGGTCACCACACACACAGCACGTATTAAGCTCCTCATCTTACATGTGGATGGCTCATGGCATCCCGAAACATCACAGATCACAGATCAAAGTAACTAGTGATGAAAAAGTCAGGAATATTACGAGAACTGACAAAATGTGACAGTGACACAGAGACACAACATGAGCAAATGCTGTTGGAAAAATGGCCCCAAAAGGCTTGATGTGTGCAGGGTTGCCACAGTCCTTCAGTCTGTACAAAACCCAGTCTCTGGGAAGCCCCATGAAGTAGAACACATGAGAATTCACAAATCCCTTTCCCTGTGTTAGATCTCCAAGGGATTCCTAACTCGTGTGGCTGCTCTAAGGAACAGAACAGCACACAGCCCCCGCTGCCACTGCACTCTGAGGACACAGCCACATTCAGCCTTGCGCACCAGGCACCGTTCTCATCTGTGTCACATGGAGGAAACACGGGATGTGCAGGGACGTCATCCACCCGGGGAACACAAAGCCTGGTCAAGGTAAAGGTGTGAACCCAGGTGTCTGACATAAACCCTACATCACACAGCCTCCCAAACATATTCAGACAACAACATATTCTCCAAAACTTAGGAAAGTATTTCCTATATTAAATTTATAAAGTGGAAATAGTGACTTTATCCCTTTTTACGCAAGTTTAAATCAGTAAGTATTTATCATATATAACCATATAATAACAAATATGTTATGTATAAATCATTGATTATTCAGTATTTCACTAAAAACAGTAGCCTTCAAAAATGAAGTTCAGGACACTTTTCACTAACACCCTTCTCATACACCATAAATAACAGAAACGGAGCTGGGAACGCACCAACTTCAGACATGAAGACACAAAGGGAACTGGCCTACTGCCATCTGCATGGTGACAGCTGCCTGTTTTCACACTCTATTTCTACTTAAGGAGTTAAATGAGGCGCACATGAGATAGAATTCCCATACATTAATTTTATAAGCACTCAAATGAATATGTCAAACAAAAAAAAAACCAATGCTTTCTACATTCATGTGTATTTTTTCGTGTAACGCTTGGGTAAATACAGTATTATATGGAAAGAGGCTCAAGATAGGACATTTGTTTTATAGAGAAAGAAAGCTGTTCATCAAAGGCAAAGGAGAAGATGAGGAAAGATGACCTTTAAATAGTGTCATGCCACAATTGAATCCTTAGCAGTAGAGAAATGACACGGAAAATAAATCTTCCACCTTAAATGTTATATAAAATGATACAGATCCAGGGGCACCTGGTGGCTCAGTCAGGTGAGCGCCTGACTCTTGGGCCTGGCTCAGCTGCTGATCTGGAGGGTTGTGGGTTCAAGCTCTATGCGGGGCTCCACGCTCGATGTGGAACCAACAACCAACTAGATCCGGGCTTCATATGTACAAAACAAGAATTTTAGTTAAATGGACCTTTGGAGAAATTCAGTGCCTTGATACTTAATGCAGGGCTCTAAGTCATTATGCTAAACTAATAAGCCAGCTGTTGAATAACCATGAAAAGCACAGAAAACAAGAATGGCAGATTTTCTGAGTCATTAGGTCACACAGGCTACTGAAAGTTGATTCAAATGTGTTTGGGCTAGCGTTAATGGAATAAGGTCCTGAGTCCAAGGGGAAATCTGGGCTTCCGATGTTTTTAAGAGAAGACTACAGGGATAGATCAAAATAAAATTAGAATGCCTTTGAGTTCAATTTATATTCTGACTGAATGTGTTATAGATATAATGTCTTCAATATGAATATAAAATGAAGTAAAATATAAATAGCAAATGTTATTTACATAAGATGATTTAGAATTTGTGATCAAAGTCACTGGGAGGTTTTGTTCAAACGCATAAAACATTGGTGAGTCCCACCCTTAGAATTTCTGATGAGCAAGTGACACTGCCACTGCTGGCCCCGGGAACACACTTCACACATTGAGAAGCGCTGACTTACAGAAATACTGAGCGTCAGCTAGCGGCACGGAGCTCCCTGACAGCGTCCAGCCTACACACAACCATAGCGGCTCGCTCTGAGGACCAGGGCCAGTTCCCAGACCACACTCCCAAGCACTGTGTGTCTGAGAACGACACAGCACAAGGTCCCTAGAGCAGAGTGCTGAGAACGGCTCACATCCATCAGGACAAAGCGCGTCCTCAACAGAGAGCTGCTTTTCCTTCTGGAAACAAACACAAAACAACCCTGAATGGCTTGAGCGACTATTATGAAGAGAAGCTGGCCACAATTCACTGTTTTGTCCGCTAACGACTGCGCGGGAATGAGGAGTAAGGCCCTGGAGGCCAGATGGTTTCAACTCTTGACTTTCTCAGTTCAGAGGAGGAACCCTGGTCACACAGCGCGACTTGGTGACGCGCGTTTCCCTCCAGGCTCGCCTGTGAAATGCTGGATCCAGAACTCTCATGTCCGCGCACCCGGTGCGCTTTTCTACTTTACTGTCTAGTCAGTGCCCACAACTCAGAAGAGGGAGAGTGAATGTTGGCTGAAGTGAATTGACAAGAAATTCAATGAAAATCCTTCAGTTTGTGAAATAAAATGTTCTGTATTTTTCTCTTCCCATGAGCGCAGCCTCTCCATCACTTGGCACGACTGAAAGGGAAGGCACAGGGCGAGGGCAAGCGTGGCTCTTCGGTAAGCACATGCTGAGGTCGCCTACCTCGGCCAGGCCTCCGGTTCCGAGTTGCACAGCAACCCACGAGGCGAAGAGCCCGAGGGACAGATCCCACCGCCCGACCAGGGAAGCAGAGCAGGGCAGGCGCTGAGAGCGGTGAGCGAAGACATGAAGCCACACGAGTGCCAACAAAATGAACATGCTCTTTTACAGGTGTGGCCCAGGAAGGGCTGCACGGAGGACATGACCGTCAGGCTGAGGCTCCGATGGCACAAGCTGGACCCCGTGATGATCGGGCGTGAGCGTCCCCAGCAGGGACACAGTGCCGGGGACAGCGTGGAGGGGCTGGAGGGGCGGCATGGTTTGAATACTCAAGACCTGACCAGAAAATCCCATCACTTCGGAAGCTGTGGAGAGCCGGTCGGGGAATAGGTCCAGGGACCGTGATCCAGGGGTGGTCAGTCCCGATTCTTCAGGCTGCCGGGCACACCCCGAACAAGTCAGGGCCCGCGACAGACACTTCCCCGCTGTGTCAGGTTCATACATCGAACATGCGCTCCGAGAGGCAGCGACGCAGCAGGCTGCCAAGGCTGCCACACCAACGTCCTCGGGAGGAACAGGGGCTTTAAAGAATAAGCCTCGTGTTAGGAAGGTGGAGAGACAAAGGACAGCCTTTTCATGGCCTATGAAGAAGGCGAGAAATTCTCTTTAAAGGAACTTCTACCCCCAGTGGGGGGGCTTGAACTCGCACCCCTGAGACCAAGAGCCGCTCCCGGGCCGACTGAGCTGCCGAGCTGCCAGGTGTCCTCAAGGTGCGACGCTTGAACAGAGGGTGGGAGGGAGAGGAGTAGCGGCCCGCATTAGAGCCCTTCATCCCCGGCAGTTCATCGTGCTCGCTAGGGAGGGCTTCCTACCGCGGGTGGGGACCGCGCAGCTCCACGACAGCTCCGGCCGGACTTCTGCCGTGTCAGAACCCGCAGGTGACTCAGTGCCCGCGCCCTGCTCCCGCCTCTGGGCCTTCGGCATGAGTGGCATCTCCTCCAACAGGAAAATCCCGAGCGACTGCCCCGAGTTACCTGAGCGACCTCTCCCCATCACCGGCCGCGCGACTCCAGAGTGACGTGGTCACCCCGGCCTGAGAGCCTGGAACCGGCAGGACATCGGCTCCGGACAGCGCGGAGGGGCCCGCTGGGAAGCCGCCACCACCAGGCCGCTCCCGGGCCGCACTCACAGGCGCCTGCGACTGCGCACTTGGGCAGGTCCGTGCGCTGGAACTGCGGCCCCGGAACGGCGCAGGGCTACAGAGCGTTCTGACCTCACGTCAAGCGGCCTGCGTTCTCGGCTGCCGCTCTGGGCTCGGGCCGCAGACCTGCCCGCGGGCGCCTCCGCCGCTGGCGCCGAGAGGCAGGCCAAGCCCCGCCGCAGCAGCGGTGGATGCCGGCCCTCCGGTCCCCGTGCGGGCTTTGGACAGCCCCCGGCCGACATCCGCCACTTCCAAGACAGCAGTCCGCTGCAGAGCTCCAGGCCTGCCGCTCCTCCTGCGGGTGCCCGGTGGCTCCTCCGCCAGCTGTGCACGAATACCTCACAAGGAACGTCCGCACTCTGATGGGGGTTCACTTGAAACCCACCACGGCACCTGCTCAAGTACAGCTGCTGCGCGGGATGCCACCCTAGTGCGGCCTCCTGCTGGCCTCTGCCGGGGTCCCCTGCCACACTCGCTGCAGGCCCTGGGCTCCCCAACTCAGGCCTCCCTGAAGCCCACAGGCAGTCCTCCACCCGTCCTGGCCTCGCCCACCGCCCTCCACAGGCCGGTGGCACAGGCGCCGCCACGGCCCTGAGCGCCCCCCTCACACACTGCCCTGGCACGCGGCCTGCCCCCTTCCCTCCACAGGGAGCACCACCTCCCCAGGAGGCCTCTGCCTGTGGAGCGCTGCCTCTCCCGCTGCATCAGGTCCCTGCGTCCTCTAAGGCGACTCCATCACGCTGGTTACACTGCGAGCCGCTCTTGTCAGTCCTCCCAGCTATTTTTTGCTAATTTTTAAAAATATTTTATTTACTTATTTAACAGAGGGAGCGCACAAGCAGGGGGAACAGCAGAGGGAGACAGAAAGGAGGCACACTTCCCACGGAGCAGGGAGCCCCATGTGGGACTCGATCCCAGGACCCTGAGACCATGACCTGAGCCAAAGGCAGACGCCACCCCCCACTTTTTAAAGCTTTGTATGTATTTGCTAGAGAGCACACACATGCATGAGCGGCGGAAGGGGCACAGGGAAAGGGAGAAGCAGAGTCGCCGCTGAGCAGGGAGCACGATGATGTGGGGGTTCTGGGATCAGGGCCTAAGCTGAAGGCAGACGTTTAACTGACGGAGCTGCCCTGAAGCCTCTAGCCTCCACTGTTTTTATCCACTGAAATTCTACCGTTTTCTCACACTATAGCTTTGGGAAAATTTCCTCAATTCTACTCTTTATGAGTAAGACTTTCCCCACCGATGTACTGAAATTTGATTTGTTTTCATTTTTTACTGCAGACTGTCTTGAATTTGCTCTTTTACATGGAGCTTAACTACAGACCAGGTAGTAGCATGGGAAGAATTTATAATTCTGTCCCAGAATATAGAAAAAGAGGTCTCGGGATGCCTGGGTGGCTCAGTTGGTTAAGCGGCTGCCTTCGGCTCAGGTCATGATCCCAGCGTCCTGAGATCGAGTCCCACATCGGGCTCCTTGCTCGGCAGGGAGCCTGCTTCTCCCTCTGCCTCTGCCTGCCTCTCTGTCTGCCTGTGCTCGCTCTCTCTCTCTCTAATAAATAAATAAAATCTTAAAAATAAATAAATAAACAAGAAAAATAGGTCTCAATTTTTTCATAAATGGGTATGCTCAATTTTCAAGGTCGATCAGTACAAACATGGCAACACCGACTAGAAACTGCCCCCAGGGTTAGTAACACTATGACTGCAGACAGTGGCTCTCGAACACAGGAGCTCATGCATATTCACCCATGACTTCTTCGCAGTTTTGTATCCATGGACGTGAGCATTCAAAGTCTACATGTTTGATCTCATGAGCTCTTAAGACTCCCTACTGAAATGCTGCCCTGAATAAAGTTTTCAAGTAGATACACTTGAAGCAGCTGTCGTGTGCCATCAGTATTAACTATTATTGTCACTATGTTTTCTGTGGCTTCAATAATCTCAATGTGGGGCAAGTATTCATGTATGCATTAGTGGAGGAAAACGCCACTTATGAAATCTAGTTGTGGAAGAAGAAATAGGATCTCTCTTCTGGTTTCCACTGCAACAGTGTTACTCTCAGGGTAAAAAGTGACTTAAAGCACGCAGCCCCAGGTCACAAGGGTCAAGGCAGTGTCATTTCTGCATACAGGCCTTGAAGCTAAAAGGACTATGAGCATACTGATTAAAATCTGCTTCACAAAAGCAAAGGCAAGATGGTGACCAGTCCATTTCTTTTATTTCTTTAAGTCAGGGTGCACTCCTGGGTCACGCAGGGAGCTAGAAGAGTCTTTTGCCAAACCAGAGGCCAGGCTGGGGAGCCCATAGCCTGGGCACCACCTACATGCATGCTGGGACCCAGCCATGACGCTCACAGCCCTTCAGTGCATGCGCCGCACTGTGCACGAGCTCAGCTCCCACTCTGTCTGCTCTCCCAATGTTAACACGAGGGACCTACAGTCAGTTCTGTACAGTCAAGCTACACAAAAAAAGCGCTTGACAGAGGGCAGGACTTATAGTCAGTGCTTTTTCTTTTTTTTTTTTAAGATTTTATTTATTTGACACAGAGAGAGAGAACGAGAGAGAGAACACAAGCAGGGGAATGGGAGAGGGAGAAGCAGGCTTCCTGAAGAGCAGGGAGCCCAATGCGGGGCTGGACCCCAGGACCCTGGCACCATGACCAGAGCTGAAGGCAGATGCCTAATGACTGAACCACCCAGATGGCCCTACAGTCGGCCTCTTAAAAAGTCAGTTCCCTACTCCTTCCTGGAACAGCTGTGCAATTTTGTTCCAGTAATGTGTTTAACTAAAACTCATGCACAATGCAAAGAGGTTGGTCAGAAAATAAACCTGGGTCTCAGAGACAAAATGATCAGATGACACAAACAGTACCAGGTCGGCCCTGCCACGGCCAAAGGGCCCCAGAGAAGAGTCATGGTTTTGGTGGTTTCCCAAATTCTTCAGGATAAAGCTCAGACTTCTTGGCTGATCACACAAAGGCCTTCTGAGGATGTCCACCGTCCCAGCACGTGTTCTGTGGCTCAGGGGATTTCAAGCTCCCTCGCCTTCCCTTTCCTTGGACACACCTAAGCTCACACTCAGCTCAGGTACTGAATCCAGTTGCTTAGTACCAGGGCTCCCCGCTCCAGCCCCCTGGGTCACAACACGGGCACCTGATACATCTCCTTCCTCTTAGAGAACGCCTCTGTTCAAGACCTGTAAGCTCCTATACGATACAGCTTCTGGGCTATCTTACCCGAATCTGTTCTAACATCCCTCTGCAACTTTGACCTGGTTGTGCGACACAGGGAACATTCCTTCCTTTCCCCCAGATAGCTGCACAGCCCTCGGCTCATTCACATCTCTGCTCAATCACTGGGGCGTCTGGGCCTGGAAAGCGAACATAGCACCACCCCCTCCAGCCCAGCCAAGCGCTCTCAGACCTATAACTGACTTTCCTCTTGCCAGTTTTAACTACGTGACACACTGCACACGTGCTGCTTGTGTGTATCATTATCTACGAGAGTGCACGGCACAGGCTGGGTATTCAGTGTTTGCTGAGGGGATGGGTGAATGCCTGCCTTCGAAGCCGCCTTCTCTACTTCCCGACCGTGCCCAACCACCTTCACACGGCCCTTTCCTTGCTCCACACTCAGGGCTACGCCTGCCCTCACATTTGCTGCTGTCATTATACAGGGAGAACCTGCTCTAACTTGACCCTGCAATCTCAGCAGCCATTCGGGTGCTTGGTACAAAGTGAAGCATGTGGTATTCGTGCAGGGAATAATCTAGAAGGGGAACAACTGTCTCAAGGTAAAACTGAGACTTTGTTAAAAATCATCCCCATGTTTGGGGCACCCGGGTGGCTCGGTTAGTTGAGCACCTGACTCTTGATTTTGGCTCTGGCTGTGATCTCCAGGTCCTGGGACTGAGCCCGGTGTCGGGCTCCCTGCTCAGCACAGAGTCTGCTTGTCCCTCTCTCTCTGTCTGGGTGCACACACACACACTCTCGCTCTCTCAAATAAATAAAACCCTTAAAAAACGTTAAAAATTTCATTTCCACCTTTGTGATAGCTGAAAGAATGAGCGTCCTAGAGGAAAAGGCGAAGTACAAGCTCAGAGAACTTTCTAGTACACAACCCTTCAAACTTTCTTCAATGCAAATGGAGTCTTTTATATTTTAACATAACAGTTCAGACTTCCTGTAAGTAGATTTATGAGATTAGCTTCTGTAAATTCAGACTTTAGAATGCCTGAAGAAACCACCTTTGAAAAAATGTTTAACCTAGTATGAGCTCTGCTACACCCCGTTTACTGTTGCAGAGTTCTGCTTTATTTCACTGATGCTGCCTATATATGGTAGTCTATGGATATCATTTTTAAAGAATTAGCATTTTAATCTTTCACACAAATATTCCTCTCATGACTCATAAAATTACTGTAGCAATAGAGTAACCAGAAGTATTTAGAAATCAGTGGGAAAGACAAAAATAATATTCTATCACTATCCAGAGAAGAAATAAAACAGGAATTTATTTTTTTCTTAAATGTAAATAACTGAATCTCCTTCTCCTCCTCTCTACTCCAAAGCTGAGCAAAGTTTCCAAAATTCTATAAATAATCACTGAAAAAAAGTTGAGCACAGACACTTCTATTAGTAATAACTCATGTCCCAGAGCGAGCCGGAGACAATGACACTCACGTCTACTTGTTCCTTTATATTCTTTAATAATATCCTGACTCCCCTCTAAGTTAGTCTGTTCGTTAAAAATGACAGAACATTAGCTTCAGTATTTGCATAAAAATCTTAGTAACTTCCAGAATTCAAATGAACTTTACTTTCCCAAATAGTCCCTTCAAAAAATTGCTTGATTTTTAAAAACATCTGTTATTTGTGCCCTAAGATCAGGTCAAGGAAACTCAACAGCCCTGGATCTATCCATGTCCCCCCTCGGTGTACCAGACAGCCTCGAGCATAAAGCAAACAAGACAGGAAGGAAGCACTTTTCTGAAAATGGAGTTTACTGCTCTCAAGCCCCCAGATGAGGGAGAAACTCTCCCTATCTACCTTCCGACATGATTAGCTGGGATTTCTTCAATAAAGGAATGAGGAAATAGATACTTCAAAATGCTATAAATTATAGAGGCCAATACATTAATATGTAAACATGTCCCTCAATTCCAGACCTTAAAGTTCTGCTTCTGTATTTGGGGACGGAGGGATCCTTATTATTTTAGACTCAGCATTAAGACACGATTCATCAGCCAGCATCTGCTGTTCCGTCTGCCAAATGCTGCAGCCCTGCTCAGGCAATCCTCAGTCTTACTATTGTTTAGAAAATATTTTTAAATCAAGAGTCCTGACTGGAGTTGGTTACCATGAAGAGCACCCCCCAGCGGACGGGAAGGGAAAGGCGCCGACTGTCAGAGTGAGACAGGGGCCACTAGCGGCCCTGGCAGGAGCTGTGCTCCTGGACACAGCGGAGTCCTGAAACCACGGCGATCAACAGTGCTGCGGCCGCCGCGTGACCCAGCAGAACGCCAGAGGAGAAGGCCGGTGGCGGCAGCCACGGTCCTCGGCGAGAGGCCGGACGCCCTGACCGGCGGACGATGTCCACTCCTCAGCACTCCGGTCTCCACAGACCCCGTGCACTGTCCATGCACAATGGTCCTTCCTGAGCTGGCTGCTCCATGGGTTTATGCTAGAAACACGGTTCTTCTTTCCATATTACTAACTGTTCTTCAGGAGCGTAAATACCAAAAACAATCAAAACACAAACTATGTAAAACAAACCAAGTTTCCTGAGATTAGTTCTATTGGTTCTGATTATTATGCTTTTGTTTTTTACTATTTTCCCTTTCCCTGTGGCCATCTTTTCTTAATTTACGTACATTCCAAAAACAAAGCAACTTTGGTTTAAAAAATGATATTTGGGATAGGAGCTTGAGAATAACTAATAAAATACAGCATCTCTCTTATTCCATTCACTGCTCTGACTTCGGGCTTTGTCACAGTTTTATTTGGTTTTATTTATTATTTAGATACACCAAAGTGTATCTCATTCCATTTGTTATGACTTCAGGTTAACAAAATTTCCATCTTACAACAGTCCAGAACTTTCAGAAGAACCAAAAAGATTTTAACTCACATAGAAGAAGAAAACCATATTTATATTTAACATTCTACCACCTATATATACCAAACAGAATGTGTAAGAACCTAAATGCCAGAAGTTAACACGTAACTGAAAAAGGGCCAATGGCCCGTATTTGGTGATAAAAAATTATTTTAAATGAAGAGTGGCTACCTGTTAGTATAAATGGAGTAAAATGCAAACTGTGGGACCAGATAATATTTACTTATTCTATCCACCATATGTAGAGAGCACTGGGTGCTGTGGTTAATCTGTAACTATGCCCCGATCTCCGACCCTGTCACACAACTGTGGCATTGCATCTCCGGGACAGCCCTATGCCAAGTTCCGCGCTGCTAGTCCCCTACTCTCGTTTCCCGCATGAAGAAACGCAGCACAGGGAGCTCCTGCAGCTTGTCCAAGGTTGGGCAGACACGCAGCAGTGACACAGCTACCGTTCAAACCCTAGCCCAGCTGACCTGAACCCTTAGTCCCCATCCCGTCTCCGTTCACTCCCAAGGTGAAAAGTAGAATCCAAAGCTGGTGAGCTACCACACAGGAAGCAGGAATTACCAGCTCTGAAACCTGTCATTGGTTCTGAAACTTTGTGCCACGCCCTCACCCTTCCTTTGCTTTTTAAGGTTTTTACTTTTTGCTCTCACCTGTCCCTTTCCCATTTCACATTCCCTTTCAACCTATCATTTTTCTGGGGAACCACCTCTGCCCCGCTGGTGTCTGGTGCCGGCACAGAGACGGCACAGCATGGGCGGGCAGGCAGGGAGCTCGGCACCCCTTGCCCAGCGTGCTTCTGAATGTCTACTTGCCACAGAGAGGTGCCGGGCACATTCCTCGGACATGTATCATCTGTCATGATCGAGGGCATCTGCTCCACCCAGTGAGATGTACTCCCCAGGAACCCTGCGCAGGCTTTCGTAAGAGGGAAGTGCTGCACTGTGTGCTACATGTGGACATTAGCCAAATAAATGCCTCCTTCTAAAACACAGAAACAAGAAATCCTTTAAAATGTACCTATAAGAAGACACTTGATTTTGGACTGTTATCAAAGGTGTTTTTAAAAAGCAGAAAATCGGGTTATTGCTTAATTTAATCAACAGTTCTAAACGGTCAGCAGCCCTTTGCCATCAAGCTATCTCAGGGTCATCATAGAGGATACTTTCCTGACTTTACTATTGCTGTGAGATTCAGCTATCTTGTGGGTCGTTGTTAACAAACAACTACTAAAAATTTAGTATCTTCATATAGATAAAGCTGGTCAAAGGAGACTATCACACTTTCTCTCCCAAGTCCGTATTTCCTAATGTTAAACACAGTCACTAATGTTGGCCAAACTCTCAGAATGTAGGACAATTTGATATTGCTCCCAACCAGGCATCGCAGGGCTGCTCACGTGCTGTAGCATAATTCGCTTAATAGAATTTCTAAAGGGCATCATCTCAAGTACTTTAAATAGCTTTTTAAAAAAATCTCTACCCAGGGCGCCTGGGTGGCTCAGTAGGTTAGTGTCTGCCTTCAGCTCAAGTTACGATTCCAGAGTCTTGGGATTGAGCCCCACACTGGGCTCCCTGCTCAGTGGAGAGTCGCTTCTCCCTCTCTTTCAGCTTGTGCTCAATCTCTCTGGTTAAAAAAAAAAAAAAAAAAAGTAATCTCTACCCAAAACGTGGGGCTGGAACTCACACCCTGAGAGGAGGAGCTGCGGCACTCCAGCCAGGTGCCTGTCATCTCAAGTAACTCAACAGGAACAGGACAGGGCTTAGAATACACTTCTATATAAGACCATGTTACATATTTTAATGTAAAGTAAAACAGGACTATTACTGAATTAGTCAAGTTTCCTTTTAGTTTTTTTTTTTTTTTAAGATTTCATTTATTTATCTGTCTAAAGAAAGAGAGCAAGCATGAGGCGGGGATGGAGCAGAGGGACAGGGAGAGAGAGAATCTCCATTAGATGCCCCGCACAGCTGAGCGCAGAGCCCGATGCCCAGCGGCCCTGAGGTATTACAGAGCCAGCCTCCCGGGCTGACTGTGCCACCCAGGTGCCCCTTCGTTTTCTGTTCTTCACCCTTCAAATTCCTTTTACAAGGTCCAGTGTCATTTATTTGCCCATTAAATGGACAATTAGAAGATACAATCTACTTTACCGAATCTAGTAAGTCATGCCCATAGAACCCTTTCCAGGTCTCCCATTTAACTGGCAAACACGTGATTTCTCAATTATACGTATTAATTCCTGGCCAATTACAAACCATGGATACCCAGGGCAGCAATGAAATCCATCATTTCAGCCTCATACTTTGAAAAAGGACTTGTAAAAACAGAAGTAAACTGATCACTTTGTTAACTGAATTTGACTGAATGAATGCAACAGGATTTCATAAAATCTTAGAATTGGAATTTTTTTTTTTTTTAAAGAATTGGAATTTTAAAAGACCCGTCAGTACAGTGAACCACTAAAAACTTAAAAAACAGGTCTGGAGAGGCGCCTGGGTGGCTCAGTGGGCTAAAGCCTCTGCCTTCGGCTCATGTCATGATCCCAGGGCCCTGGGATCGAGCTCCACATCAGGTTCCCTGCTAGGTAGGGAGCCTGCTTCCCCATCTCTCTCTCTCTCTGCCTGCCTGTGATCTCTCTGTCAAATAAATAAATCTTTTAAAAAAAAAACAAAACAGGGACGCCTGGGTGGCTCAGTTGGTTAAGCAGCTGCCTTCGGCTCAGGTCATGATCCCAGCGTCCTGGGATCGAGTCCCACGTCGGGCTCCTTGCTCGGCAGGGAGCTTGCTTCTCCCTCTGCCTCTGCCTGCCTCTCTGTCTGCCTGTGCTCGCTCTCTAACTAATAAATAAATAAAATCTTAAAAAAATAAATTAAAAAAAAAAAACAAAACAGGTCTGGAGAGTCTAAAGAAAATGACTGTGTTTTAAGGAAGTAGGGTCTGATCAGAAGCAGACCTGAACACAGAGCTAGATTCATTCTTTAAAAACAAAAAAGCAAAACTCGAAAGCTCTTGCTTAAATAATTAACAATAAAAATGTAAATCAAGGGGCACCTGGGTGGCTCAGTTGGTTAAGCGACTGTCTTCGGCTCAGGTCATTCCTGGAGCCCCGGGATTGAGTTCCACATCAGGCTCCCAGCTCCATGGGGAGTCTGCTTTTACCCCTGACCTTCTCCCCTTCTCATTCTCTCTCTCTCAAATGAATAAATAAAATCTTAAAAAAAAAAATGTAAATCAAAAGTTGCACGCAGGATGACTGACCCAGTGAGGGCTTCAGAAGAGACGTGTGGGGCTACTCTTCCATCCGAAGTTCCCTTCAGGGTGAAAACTGTAAACACCGGGGTTTAGCTGCAAGCCATCTGCTGCTTTGTTACAGTAGACGCCCTCAAATTTACTGAAATACCCTCACAATTCTCCTTGCTCACTCACAGTCTCCAGGCTCTAAACAATGAGTCTCTAAGCACAGATGAGGTGGAGAACCCGTGCACAGGAGGGCCTTTCCTCTGACCTCCCTGCAGAGAGCACGGCCCCCAAGCCCTGCAGGTGCGTCCAGAGGGAAGAAGGGACCCTTCGCTGCCACCTGTGCTCAGAACCGGGGAACTCAGCAAAGCGGGGAAGTGTGGGGTGCAGGCAAGTGGTCAGAGAGCCGGCCTGAAGGCTCTAATCCCTGGTGCCAGGCCTGGGGCTCCATCTTCCCAGAGCAAGGGGTGCCTTTTTCTGCTGCACACGAAGTTGCAGAATGGGGCCCACAGAACAAAGGTATCGGAGGACTACAGAAGTAATGAAACCTTTATGGAGTTCCTGTTCTGCACTGGAATTGTAAATAAAGGCTTCATACTTACTCTTTTATTTCCTTTAATATTTCTCACTCTCTAGTAATGGGCATTGCAATCCACATGACGTAGATGAGAAAAACAGCAGATTCAGAAACATTGCCAAGTAAGAAAAAAGATTCATACTCAAGTCTGTTGTCTGTGACAAGGGTGGAAATGTGTTCAATGAAACATAATGAACTTCAGAAAGATGTATGGGGTTTATACATTGCTGCCTTCCAGTTACTTTTAAGGCAGAGTAAGTATGCACCTTAAAAGACAGTAAGGAGGGGAGGGAGCCTGGGTGGCTCAGTGCATGTAATGGCTGCCTTTGGGTCAGGTCAGGATCCTGGAGTCCTGGGATTGAGTCCCATGTCAGGCTTCCTGCTCAGTGGGGAGTCTGTTTGTACCTTTGTCCCTCCCTCCCCGCCACTCATGCTCTCTCTCTCTTGCTCATTCTTTCTCAAATAATAAATAAATAAATACATAAATAAATAAATAAATAAATAAATGGTAGTTACGAACACCATAGCTTGGCTTCCCATCCAAACCACAAAGGGAAGAAACCTCCAAATTTAAGACAAAAGAAAGCAGTAGAGTCAAACACCAGCATGTCAAAATTAATCAAATGAGGAATCTGAGATAGTGACTTCAGAACTAAAACTTTAAAAATGCTGGGTTTCAGTTGGCAGTCCCTTTATGAATTAACGACTAAACAGGGCTTGGACAAAGCAGTTTTGTGAAAAGGCAGGCCTCCCAAAGAAAACCAGATGGAATGAACTCTAGCCACACTCCAGTTTCCTTAAGAGTACGTAATGACCATTTTCTGCAGAGACTCAGACACGCACCAGGCCTTTGTGGGCGTACTAGGACGGCAGTGTCTCACTCACCTGAGGCCGAGGTCATCAGACTCTGCTGCACTGGGGGGCTGGTGGGTGCAGTGACACTCATCTGGGACAGCATGGCCTTCCTGGGGTCCTGCCACGTTGTCGTCTGATCGATGTGACTGAGACAGAACAAACCACTGCATGAGACAATACACACCAGGTCCTCGGAGCCCCAGCCCCACCCCCAAGCAGAGCCCAGGGCTCCTCCGTCAACCTCCCTCACCCCTGCGCCATGTGGTCCACTCTCATTAGCCAGAGCCTATCCAAGCAAGGTCTGAGAAGCCACATTTGCAACCTTAAGGGACGGGAAACCATTTCCACCAGGGACTATTATTACCTGCTTCTAATTTACAGATAAAAGGTGATTTATAAGTCAACTCATCCATGACAGCAGTCATATAACTAAAACCCAGAATTCACAAGGGAATCACCCACTTTTTTTCTCTGGGACCTAAGAATGCCAATTAACATGTACTTTTTAGATTTGAAGTCCCTTAGGTAAAACACAAAAGGATGAAAAAGTTTCTCATTATAAATATATACTGTAAATCCAAAACAGAATTAAAACCTTCATCCGTAAGTCTGCACCAACTTGTGACTGGTGAAGGTCTTTGTTAGTTGCTAAACAAAACATGTGAATGTTAAATACTGCATACTGTTAACTTACTACAAAATATCTTACTACATCTGCACAGAGATTTGCTCATCTATAAAACTGGTTTGAAAAGAGTCAAAGACTCTGTGAACTCGAAGACTCCTGGGCATCCCGCACAGAAGCTGGCATGGCATCTTTCAGAAATACTAGTTTTCTCCTTCCAGCAAAGTTTGCTTCGGTGAAACAAAAACTAAAAACACTAAGTATATGAAACTACTCAAGAAATTATCCTGAAGAGATAGCCAGAGAAGTATTCACACACTGATGCAAAGTTCTCTCTGTATAATTTATAAAAGCAAAGATTTGAAAGCCAGGTAACACCTAATGAAAGGAATTGGTCAAGTAAATATTATAATGTACGACAGACCACAATGCAGCTACTGAAAATATTTTAGAAGAATATTTAATCACGTGGAAAATATTTGTAGTACTGCTATTTATATTTTTGTAATATTGCTTTATTTTTATTTTTATTTTTTTAAGATTTTATTTATTTATTTGTCAGAGAGAGAGAGAGAGCGAGCACAGGCAGACAGAGTGGTAGGCAGAGGGGAAGCAGGCTCCCTGCCGAGCAAGGAGCCTGATGTGGAACTCGATCCCAGGACGCTGGGATCATGACCTAAGCTGAAGGCAGCTGTTTAACCAACTGAGCCACCCAGGCGTCCCTGTAATATTGCTTTTTAAAGTAGTTTGTAAAACAGCATGTATGGTGTGAGCCTGTGTGTGTGTGCACAGGAAACACGGGAAGGACAGACATCAAAATGTTTCCTCAATATTTATTTCTAGATGACAAAATTACAAAACTCTGCTTTGCTATGCTAGGTTTTCCTATTATTAAGTAATCACAAACCAACACTACTTTTGAGTAGGGGAGTGGGCAAAAATCAGGGTTATTTTTAATAAGTCCCCTCTTCCGCAATCATTTTCTATATGGCTGTTTGAATTTCAAATCTGAGTTCTCTCTCCTTTAAGGAAATGACACTCTATCGCTAATTTTTCTTAAATGGAACTAGAATGGTAAGTGGTCAGTAAAGACCGTGAGAAAGATCACTGCACTCTGGCTAGCATGAAACTCAAGTATTATCTACCAGCAAACAGAGAATTCATTGAGTTCCCAGGAGAAGAAAGGGGATGAAAATAGGGAAAGGAGAACAGGAAGGCTTGTCTGCCTCCGGACGGCAGTGGGACCTGTCCTGCCGCGGCTCCCGCACACCCCCGAGAGGTACTCCGAGTTATCTAGTTCTGCGGCGGAGCCCAGACTCTCCCAGCAACTGTTACCTGCGGCTTCTGAACACGAGCACTAGCGTTCCTGCTGGCGCAGACAAGACAGATGAAACCCGATTTCTGTCCTGCCATGGAAGCACCCCATTCCAGAAGACTGGGTCCTCATCCAACCCAGTAAGAGCCCATTCCTCTTCCCTTTCAACCCTCCCTATGAGCCACTAAACAAATAAAACCACAGAATGCTTTCTAGATAGGCTGCTAGATCCCAAGCGATACATGCACAGTGGTTAACACAATTGTACTGGAAAGAAGCCTACAGCCCATAAGAACAAAATTGAGAGAAATGCTTCTCACTGCCTGTTTAATGTTAAGAAACTAGCAAAGGAAATGGACAAGTGATTACTATTGGCCCTTAAATTTCAAAGTGTGTGCCCCTGCCTATTCCCTGTGTCTAGTACTTCCTAAAATACCCCCAACCGTGAGGGGTATAGAAGAGGAGGGAGACAGACCTCAGCAAGTTCAAGATGCTGACTGCCGATGGTTTTTTCAATACTCGACAGCTGCGTCTCTCTGAAAATGAATCAATTCCACAAATCTTACTAATCCATTCATAACTAAATAGGGCTCCACCTGAGGGTTGAGCAAGACCCCACTCTGATGGCTTCTGGAATATGGACACGAATCTGTACATCTGTGCTTAGAACTTCTTTCTCCCTGAAATAAATCAGGGTGTGAATACTGAGAACATACAGTCTTACTGCCTCAGAAGCTCAATTATTTTACTGAAATGTTCCATAAGCATACTAATGCTAAAATTTCTCTTCCTGAAACAGCCGTTAAGCCCCAGTAAGTCGGCTGACAGCCCCATACAGCCGTGCTATGTCACCTCAGCTAATGACACAGTTACTTAAAAACACCTACAGCTCTTTAAGGAATAAAGATGTCATTATCTAAACTGTCCAACTATAAAGCACGCAATCACTTAGATGCCAAAGAAAATGTGAAATAAAATTAACTTACAATTTGTCTTATTCTTTAAGATTATATCATGAGAACACTGTTTTATCCTAGTAAGTCAATTTGAAACATAATGCCCCAAAATATCCAGCTTTCCTTTTTACCATAAGAACAAGATCTTTGTAAAAACATTCCTACCTCAAAGAAGTATTCTTGCTACCACCACATGATCTTTGCAAGGTCTGCTTTTCCCCTAAATAGTTCTTGGTACCTTTGCTCATCTCCTCTGGTCCGTGCTCCATGTCGTATTCTCAGAGAGGCCTTCCCTCTCCACGTAACCTAAAATCTACCCTACTGAAATGTATACTCCCCTTCTATTTTTTTCCTGATGATCTTTATCATTATCTAACCTATTTAACTTTGTTTACCTGTTTCCTCCGACCAACAAACTCCAACTAACAAAACCTCCAGAAAAAATAGGTACTTTCACTCATTTTATTAGTTACTA
>ML105233.1:20143-31169 GCA_003697995.1 Taxidea taxus jeffersonii | reverse complement strand
AAACCTCCAGAAAAAATAGGTACTTTCACTCATTTTATTAGTTACTATATCTACATTGATTAGAAGAGTGTTTGATAAATATGTCAATGAATTAATGAAAAGAAAGCCTTCTTTCTTGCCCTAAGAACATCCAGCTTTCTTCCAAAGTCCTTGTAGCCTTACTGACTTTACCCCAAAATGAAATTACAGGTCAGGATGATAAAGCCACTGAAACTGGCAATAAGGAGACTCTTGGCGGCAGCGGCAGGAGCAGCCTTGGCAGCGTGATGAGGTAAGGAAGCAGACAAGTGTGGCTGTGTACAGGGAGGAGAGGAAAACCACAACCAGATGCAAAGAAGTCTTTCTTTTCTTCAAGACAAAGAAACACAAGTTTCAATGTGAACAGAAACAGATTAGCTGAGAGTGTGCTAAGGGATCCCTGAAGAGCTGGGAGTCATCCATCAGAGGGTGGGAAGGCACAGAATGGAGACATTGCTTCCACTGGAACACCAGGTGCATGGGGCAGAGGCAAAGAATTTCACTGGCTGGTAAAAGCAGAATGAGTTCTGGTGTGAGGACTTCAATTCTCCTGAGAAACATCAGGATGATTCACAAGGCTGGTATTATTGGTAACACCACTATGCAAATAGGAAGTTCAGGCCTTGGACGCCTGGGTGGTGCAGTCGGTTAAGCATCTGCCTTTGATTCAAGTCATGATCTCTGGATCCTGGAATCAAGTCCCACATCAGGCTCCCTGCTCAGCGGGGTGTTGACTTCCCCCACTCCCTCTGCCACTTCCCCCTGCTTCTGTGCTCTTGTTCTCAAGAAAATACATAAAATCCTTTAAAAAAAAAAAAAGCCAGAATATTAAGAAAGACAATTTCTTTTACTAGAGAGTATTAGCTTCTTGACGTAGATGTGCCTGGGAGATTGCTGGACCCCAGCACTGTTCAGGGAGTATGTACTGATCTTAATGACTTACATCAAAACGTGGGTGATTAAGATCTCATATAAATGCTAATCTGAAAAAGGGCTGAGAAGAATTTTGTCTCTCAAACTATACTAATTCTACCAATCAAGAAATGGACAGAAGGGGCGCCTGGGTGGCTCAGTGGGTTAAAGCCGCTGCATTCGGCTCAGGTCATGATCCCAGGGTCGTGGGATCGAGCCCCGCATCGGGCTCTCTGCTCTGCGGACAGCCTGCTTCCTCCTCTCTCTCTCTGCCTGCCTCTCTGCCTACTTGTGATCTCTGTCTATCAAATAAATAAATAAAATCTTTTAAAAAAAGTTAAAAAAAAAAAAAAGAAATGGACAGAAGACAAGAACAGACATTTTTCCAAAAAAGACATCCAGATGGCCAACAGACACATGAAAAAGTGCTCCACATCACTCGGCATCAGGGAAATACAAATCAAAACCACAATGAGATCCCACTTCACACCACTCAGAATGGCTAAAATTAACAAGTCAGGAAATGACAGATGCTGGCGAGGATGTGGAGAAAGGGGAGCCCTCGTGCACTGTTGGTGGGAATGCAAGCTGGTGCAACCACTCTGGAAAACAGCATGGAGGTTCCTCAAAAAGTTGAAAATAGAGCTACCCTACGACCCAGCAATCGCACTACTGGGTATTTACCGTAAAGATAACAAATGTAGTGATCTGAAAGGGCACGTGCACCCCAATGTTTATAGCAGCAATGTCCACAACAGCCAAACTATGGAAAGAACCTAGATGTCCTTCAACAGATGAATGGATAAAGAAGATGTGGTGTATACGTGTGTGTGTGTGTGTACACACACACACACACACACACACACACACACAATGGGATACTATGCAGCCATCAAAGAAATGAAATCTTGACATTTGAGACGATGTGGATGGAACTAGAGGGTATTATACTGAACGAAATAAGAAAGAAATAATTATCATATGACCTCACTGATATGCAGAATTTGAGAAACAAGACAGAGGATCATAGGGGAAGAGAGGAAAAGGTGAAACAAGATGGGACCTGGGAGGGAGACTCTTAATCTCAGGAAACCAGCTGAGGGTTCCTGGGGGGAGTGGGGGGAGGGAGAGGGTGGCTGGGTTATGGACATTGGGGAGGGGATGTGCTACAGTGAGTACTGTGAAATGTGTAAACCTGATGATTCACAGACCTGTACCCCTGGGCAAATAACACACTGTATGTTAACAAAAAATCTATTCTACTTCTAAAAATGCCAAATTATAAATAACAAAGTCAAAATATATAAACCAAGGAGATGAAATTAAGCAAAACTCCTAAAACAGTATTTTCAGAGTCAGAAACATGCCTCGTTAGACACAGCATGGAAACAAATTGAAGATTCAGCTTATCCTTTCCTAAGAACAGTCTAGGTACTATAAAAAAAGAAGTGTGAAATCCTACAGCCCCTTCAAAGTATGTACATAAATCTTCATATTATCTTGGAAAAAAGTAGCTGGATCTGTGAGCAAGACAAATGTGATGACCTCACGGTGGGGCAGAGGACGAACTGGCCCATGCGGGCAACTGTCTCCTGTGCACACAGGGCCACCTCTCCCACTGGCTTCTGTCTTTTTTATTTTACGCTGCAGAATCTGCTCTTGCACATTAGATGACTTAGCAAAATGTATACAGAACCAAAAAAAAGGGCGGAAATTCTGAAGTAAACTGTGAGCAACAAACTTTCTGCAGAGTCCCCCAAATTAACGGCAGCTGTGGTGTCAGGGATTTGACATTCTCCCGTAGGAAACACGTCTTATGAAGCTCAAACCTGGCCCTTGAACATGCACGGATTCTGCCCTTATAAAAATAAGAATATTGGGGCGCCAGGGTGGCTCAGTGGGTTAAGCCTCTGCCTTTGGCTCAGGTCATGGTCCCAGGGTCCTGGGATCGAGCCCCGCATCGGGCTCTCTGCTCAGCGGGGAGCCCGCTCCCCCCTCTCTCTGCCTGCCTCTCTGCCTGTGATCTCTCTGTCAAATTAAAAAAGTAATAATAACAATATTATTGTCACATCTTCAAATTCCTAAGGAAACCATAAGAACATGAAAGGCTCCTTGCAGTTTTGATGGGGAGACCCCAAACTCTCACCTCCCCAAAACCACTATTCAACAGGGAGGATGATACTGTGCCACTGTTTTAGGACTCCTCAGGAAGGAAAACAACATCACTGAAGAACAAAACAACCTGCAATGTATTAAGACAAAGGGATATGTCTGGGGACAGAGGACCAGGACGTGGCAGAGTTTTAACTCAGAACTGATGCAAAATCTGCATTTTGTCCTCCAGAAGACTTCCTCTTCTGGTGTGAGAGCATTCTGGGGTGTTATTCAGATTTCTTAAGACTGACCTTTCGGGACGCCTGGGTGGCTCAGTTGGTTGGGCGGCTGCCTTCGGCTCAGGTCATGGTCCCGGCGTCCTGGGATTGAGTCCCGCATCGGGCTCCTTGCTCGGCGGGGAGCCTGCTTCTCCCTCTGCCTCTGCCTGCCTCTCTGTCTGCCTGTGTTCTCTCTCTCTCTCTCTAATGAAGAAAAAAAAAAAAAAAGACTGACCTTTCTATCACCACCTTCCCTGCACTAACCTTTGCAAAAAGGAAGCACAAGGAGACAATCTTTGCAACACCATGCAGCACAAAAACCCAGGACCGAATGCCTTTGCATCTCTCCCACTCAAATACGAAGGGATTATGGGAGTTGAGAAAAGCTCCCAGGCCTTTCAGATAACGGGATCAATGACACACAAACATAACTTCTCATAGATCCTCGGACACTAGTTGAAGAGGCGGGGAGAAACCCTCTATACAGTTCTGAATGTCAAGAAACGTCCCACAGGGGCGCCTGGCTGGCTCAGTGGGGAGAGTGTGCGACTCTTGATCTCAGGGTTGTAAGTTCAAGGCCCACGGTGGGTGTAGAGATTACTGAAAATAAAGAGAAAGAAACATCCTACAGACACTTTCCCACAGTGAGACACATGTGCTGCCTCCCCATGAAAACCCTGGGATGGGCTGCGCACAACCAAGTGGCCAAGCTCTGCGGACTTCCTTCAGGGTCTGCAGCTCCTCCTGGGAGCAATGCGGCCAACGACAGCACGGGAGGGCCTGGGGGTGGGCGCACTCAAGACTTCCCACCCAAAGAGCGGACCCTTGCCCAAGGGCTCTTATTCACCGCCCGGGACAGTCCCACCCTAACAAAGGACAGGGGGCGCAGGAACAGCGAGGGGGCCTCGGTTCCGTGGCCAGGAAGCAGCGCAGCAGGCACGGACACGTCCTTCGGCTCCAGCTCGGCACTCTTTTCACCCCACCTTACTGGTCTCCAACAAGGTTTTTCTAAAATGCTAAATTGCCACTCTGGCAGAACAGAATTTCTTCGAGGAATGTAATTAAAAAAGAGACTCAGAATCCTTTTAAATGCTTTCTTTTCCAATTCATCAACTATGAAGACTAATCCAGGACGAGCCACTGAGCCCCATCGGGAGAACAGGACGCGGTCTTTACGACAGAGAACGCATAGACCGTCGCCAGGGGACGTTAGCGATCGGGCACTGCTGACACTGGGAGAGATATAAACTGGTCATGGGGCTATTCTGCTTTACTATTTCTCTTCCTTTAAGCTGGTGGTTTGTACTCTAAACATGTATGCTGCTTTTTGCTTATCCTACTTTGTTTCTTAATTTAGAAGCAAGACTTCGAACTCCGGTGTAACTTAAGGTACAGAAAGGATAGCATCAAGCTGCCTCCCTAACTAGCCACTGTCTTCTCATCGTATCTGAGTGTTGGCTTCCAAGGCTCCTGCCAAATGGTCTTTCAGAATCTCCTGAAAGTAGCTCTTTCCACTCTTCACATCAACAAGTACTGTCACACAGCACATACACACAAACGCATTCCCGGAGGAGCAGGGAGCCCACTCTGGACCTGCATCCTACGGGGATGGCTTAGACAACACGCATCTTATTAAAAAATCCCCTACGCAAGTTAAGTGTTGTCAGCGCCCTATCATCAGCAGCCGTAGAAGCCTAATGTAGATATGATTCTTTTGAAACATCTGCTACATTTCTCAAAACTACTTCAGGTCATCTCCTCCCCAACTGGCCTTTTATAAAACACCTGATTCTACCAAACCTTCTCAAGACCCAAATCCCTCCTCTCAGAAGCTTCTCTGTGGAACAGCAAGAAAAAGAAGGCAGAAAGGGATTCAAGTCCCAGCTCCAACAGTGACAGTCTGGGTCGTACAGGCAGGTCACTCTGTCCAACGGCTTTGTCGCCATGATTTATTTCCTCACTCCCCAGGGCTGCAAGGATTAAACACAGCAGTAGGTCTACAAGCACCGAGCACTGTGGCACCAAGCACACAAAAGGCCCTTGAGTCTGTTTCCTAACTTTGTCCCTGTACTTGTCCAACACTGACGACAGAAAATCCTGGTGCAGGGACAGGTCAAGTCAGGAAGACCAGCAGCGAGAGAACAGTCATGTGAGGCGAGGACAGCGGGTCTCGGGGAAGAAGACAGAAATGATGACAATGTCTCTATACTGTCAGTTCAGTGCGCAAAGGGCTTCCAGCTAAGAGGAAGAAGGAACAAGGGAGGGAACGATGCAAGTATAGGCATCCTGGCTCCTGGTACAGGAGTGACAGAGAAATCTGGGAATAAAAGAAAGCTCAACCCTGCAATCAGACGTCTCAGGCCATTGCTGGTGGAGATCTTTTCATACACTGTTTTTTCACATAAGCCACAAGAGACTCAAGTCTGTTGACATAAACCAAGACAAAAGGCGGGGGTGGGGGGGTTAACATTTCTTATTTACCAGCAAAGCCATTCCAAAAAATTCTAAGATGCTCTTCAAATTCTTGGCTATATTAGCAAATACTGAATCCATATTCCTTACAAGGGACCCTCAGCAACATAATGAGAAACAGATTTTACAGTTATAAAAAAAAATACTGACGAGTTTCTCTCCTTTTTTTATTTTAGGAGGAGGATGGGGGAGAGGAGAGAGAGAAGCTCAAGCAGACTTTGAGTGGCGCTCGATCTCACGACCCTTAGATCCTGTGTGTTACATACACCACTGGCTGCACTGGCCACAGTTTTCTCCACTCCGTGCCTTTAATTTAAAACAAAACTAAACAAAACAAAAAGTACTGTGGACATTCAACAACCGAGTCAATAGTGCAACAACATTTTTATTCAGAGCAATGGTTCTCAATTTAGAAACGGGGCTGGGGGGATGGCATTTTGGTTATCCCAGTCCTGCAAACGTAATGGGGGAAGAGTGCTGGACGCTTGATTTCCTGCAATGCAGTCTTCAACAGCTTCAGAAGGCCCTACCAGACACTCATGTAGGCAAAAGCCATATTTATACATGAAAGTCTAGTTCACACATAAAGTGTATTTTGCACAGTTTTAATTACATGCCAAACTTTCTGGAAGACAATTAACTACATTTAGTTTTGCCAGGAAATCTTTTAACAGTACTATCCTTTCCGGATAATCTCATTATTGATGGTAAAACCCCCCTGGTATTTTTAGTTGCCAACTCAACACACTTGGTCTTTATTCAGAACCATCACGTTCAGGGAACTCACAGACACCAGCAGGGGACTACTTCATCACGACTTCTAAAACAGTCATACCAAAGCATGTATGTTAACACACATATCACTGTACCATTAATTACTTTATTTCCCTCCACATCACATACTGTTGATTTATAAAATTATGTAATTAATTTCACATGAATTTTATTTTGTTTAAATTCAATTAATCAAACATGTGCTGTATTATCAGGGGTGGAATCTAGTGGTTCTTCAGCCGAGTACAACACCCAGTGCTCCCTCCATCCCGTGCCTCCGTCATGCCCGTCGCCCAGCCCCCATCCCCCGCCCGCCATCCTCCAGCAGCCTAGAGTTAGAGTCTCTCATACATCTTATTTTAAAATAATAAATACTTCCCTAACAGTTTCCTATTAAAGGGGCTGAAGGATGGGCAGCGCTGAGAAGCGCGGACTACAGGACGCCTGAGGGCTCGGTGGGTTAAGTGTCCGCCTTCGACTCAGGTCCTGATCCCAGGAATCCAGCCCCATGTCAGGCTCCCTGCTCAGTGGGGAGCCTGCTTCTCCCTCTGCTCCTCCACCTGCTTATGCTAATAAATAAATAAAACCTTAAAAAAAAAAAAAAAAAGGAGCAGCATGAAGTCTGGGCAGAGAGAAAAAGCGGGTCTCTAACGAACCTCTCCCGCGGGGCCCAGAGCCGCCCTCCCACCCTCCCTGCCTCACTTGAGAGCGCGGTGCTCGGCCCGCACGTGCTCAGTAACCATGTGAGGAACTGAAAGCTTATTCCAGTGGCTCGTTCTTTAGCCACCAAGAAATACTGTGACCTAAATCCTAAACAGGGTCATCTGTCCTGCGGGTCCTGGCCCCTCGTGAGTCACGAGTCAGCAAAATTTTGAGAGCACAAACTCTTGTGCCCATGACTGCTAGGGAATAAGACCCAGAGCACTATTCCCACACCAAGTGCCAAGTGCGGCACCGCAACTGCACGGAGACAGCGGTGAGGGCACAAAGCTGCTGGTCCTGGGAAGGAGGGCGGACGGAGAGTAAGGAGTTCAGGGTCTCCTAAGAGTCACTCCAACCCTTCTGTCTATAACATGCTACGATCTTGTTTAAAAACCAGAACGAGTATCAAAAATGAGGCTGCTAGGAACTAACCACATCCTGACTGTTCACCTTTCATAAAGACACTTCTGAAATGTTTTTCTTCTAAACCAGTAAAACCTACCTTTCACAAAATCCCAGCAGTTAATTATTATCTCTTTTTTAAGATTTTATTGATTTGAGAGGAGAGAGGGGAAGAGAGCATGAGGGGAGGGGTGGGGGGGGGCAGAGGGAGAGGGAAAAGCAGACTCCCCACTGAGCAGGGAGCCCGACCCAGGACCCAAGCAAAAGCACCGACAGGAGCCCCCAACAGTGTAGTCTTCTCAGACTGTCTGTACCTGCCCAGAGCTACCCACCAAACTGATTCTTTTCCAACTCTGCCGAGATTCTGTGATGTCTGATGCCACAAATCAGTTGTAAGAATTTAACAACATAATTAATAAACTATATGAGTAGAAACTTTCTAGAAATGCATCTGACAAGTGTTTAATCTCCTAAAACATCGTTCAGACTCTCTTTATTGTGTTGCAATAGGGAAAAACCACAAAATCTAGCAGCGGTGACCTGCTTATAGTAACCCCCAATCAAATGCATATTTGTGAAATCATCTTTGCTGCATGGGCTTGTAATTCAATTGTTAATGGAAGGGATAGAATTTCCTAATTTTTCCGGGACACTTGGCTGGCTCAGTAGAACATGAAACTCTCGATCTCAGGGCTATGAGTTCAAGCCCCACACTGGAGGCAGAGATTCCTTAATAAATAAAAGTTTTTTTTTTTAAAAGGTGTTGAAACAAAACAACCAGTCTCGGGGACGCCTGGGTGGCTCAGTTGGTTAAGCGGCTGCCTGCGGTTCAGGTCATGATCCCAGCGTCCTGGGATCGAGTCCCACATCGGGCTCCTTGCTCGGCAGGGAGCCTGCTTCTCCCTCTGCCTCCGCTCTGTCTGCCTGTGCTCACTCTCTCCCTCTCTAACTAATAAATAAATAAAATCTAAAAAAAAAAAAAACAACAACCAGTCTCATTAAAAAAAGAAAGAAGGGGGTCACCTGGGTGGCTCAGTGGGTTAAAGCCTCTGCCTTCAGCTCAGGTCATGATCCCGGGGTCCTGGGATCGAGCCCCGCATTGGGCTCTCTGCTCAGCAGGAAGCCTGCTTCCTCCTCTCTCTCTGCCTACCTGTGATCTCGATCTCTCTGTGTTGAATAAATAAATAAAATCTTTAAAAAAAAAAAAAAAAAAGAAGGGGCGCCTGGGTGGCTCAGTGGGTTAAAGCCTCTGCCTTCAGCTTGGGTCATGATCCCAGGGTCCTGGGATCGAGCCCCACATCCGGCTCTCTGCTCAGCGGGAAGCCTGCTTCCTCCTCTCTCTCTCTGCCTGCCTCTCTGCCTACTTGTGATCTCTGTCAAATAAATAAATAAATTCTTTAAAAAAATAAAAAAATGATAAAAAAAAGAAAGAAATAAATTGCTAACTTTTCCCAATAAAGGTAAACAAAAAAATGAAATGACAGATGTGTGCTCTGCTTCTATGTTAAAGACATCTGTGCAAGCAAGTCACCATCATTCCTAAAGAAAGTAAGACAATTCGTACTAACCTATGTGTAAGACCATAAAACCTCAGTATCTCATGAAAAGCCAAGTAGTCAAACTACAGGATTCTTTTTATTAAGAAAAGCTGACTTTTAGGAAATAACAAAAATAAGATTGAAGCTGGAAAACCAGGAATAGTACAAAATAGACACGAGCAACATTTTAATTTTAAAAGTTCTATTACTGCTCTCAGGCCCTCAGAATACTACAATGGCAGGACTGGATTTAAAATTTAGAAGAGTGGGCAGTCAGCCTGGATTTATTGCTCACTTATCAAGTCCATGTTTGTGGCACAAGTGTTATTTATAGAGTCACATGCTAGACCCTGCTCCCAGCTAGCTAAACCTACACGCTTAATTGATTCTAGGAACAATGACACATTGTATTCAATCTAATCCTTCTATGAGCTACAATTCCTAAGCCACAACCATATCCCTTTTGTAACTGTATGGATCTACCACGGACTAATTTCAGAACCTCCAAAGTCAGAGATGTGCACATACTGTAACTTCTTGATAAGGATGAAAAGACTTACCAACTCTGCCCTTAGGATAACATGACTTTTATAGTGCTGGAAAAGTAGAACCTTAAATTGAGCTATCACTAGAGGCTATTAAAATATGAACTAGTGTGGGCAGAAACACAGAGACGCAAACGTGACAACTGATTATTCTCCACAAACTGTACACCGCTGTAATCTGACCCCATGTCCTTAAGATAAATAAAATTAACATCTGCTCACAAGTATGAAATCAACTTAAACACAAATTAACCATGTTGCCAGAGAAGAGTGACATGCTGAAATGCAACTCCCCTTGGAAGGGGTCAGGAGAACAATCCAAAACTCAAGTGGACGCTTTCTGAAGCCAACACCGAGTTCTCCGAATCCTGATCCCAGATGGCTTTTTTCTGTACTTACGGCCCATGACATTCTATTCATAATGCCACAATGACTGAAAACATTATCCCCAAAAGTTCCAAAGAAGGATTTCTGTATCCTTATTTCATGACACCGACAACAGCAGCAGTCACAGGCCTACTGAGATTCACAGCTGTGTGAAAAGAACAAAAACCAGAATTCAAGTCTCTGGATTCTGAGTCAGGAGGTCTACTTAGCTCCCTTCTTCAGGATCACCTTAAAAGAGAGGGGTGCCTGGGTGGCCAAGTTGGCTGGCCAGCCGACTCGTGGTTTCGGCTCAGGATGGAATTTCAGGGTTGGGAGACTGAGACCCAGGGCTGGGCTCTGCGCTCAGGGGAGTGTGCTTGTCTCCTTCTCCCTCTGCTCCTTGCCCCACTACACTCTCTCTCTTTAAAAAAATCTTTAAAAAGAGAGAAAAGACAAGGGAAAAAATTTTTTTTAATTTTAAGAATTTAAAAAAAAAAAAGCTGAGAAATTTAGAGACAAATGTTATTCAAAATGCAGTCCTTCAATCACTGACATCAGAATCACTGGAATATTTAACAAACAAGCACAGGGAGACCAGAAGGTAAACGATTTAGCAATTTCCATACTCTTCCATAATATGAGATTCCTACAAATAATAAGAATTCATTTTTACCCAGAAAACCAGACAGAATCCTTTCTCTTCAAAAGATGACTGCTGGTTTGGGGCGCCTGGGTGGCTCAGTGGGTTAAAGCCTCTGCCTTCGGCTCAGGTCATGATCCCAGAGTCCTGGGATCGAGCCCCGTATCTGGCTCTCTGCTCAGCGGGGAGCCTGCTTGCCTTCCTCTCTCTCTGCCTGCCTCTCTGCCTACTTGCGATCTCTGTCTGTCAAATAAATAAATAAAAATCTTTAAGAAAAAAAAAAAA
>ML105233.1:0-19743 GCA_003697995.1 Taxidea taxus jeffersonii | reverse complement strand
GGCGGGAGAAAACCCGGGAAGACGGTGAACAGGTGTGCTGAGCGCCTGCTCTACCCGCATCAGCCGCAGCGGGACAGAGACCGGGGGGTCCTCGAGCAGGGACGGACACGCGACACAGGTTCAGGCAGTAGATGATGCTATCACCAGCTTTAGGCATCTCACCAGACACCACTGGCTTCCAAGTAAGGATCTGTTCCCTGTGCTGGCTCCTATGTCCACCGGGAGGGAACCACACTGGCTGCCCAGACCCGTGCTCTGTGCGCCCAGCGCTACATCCGACTGTGGATGCGACAGAACCTCTGCTGCCTGCAAGATTAACACGGGGCCGGCACCACAGTCCGGGGAAGAGCTCCCAGATGCCAGAGCGCCAGGAAGGCAGTCAAGAAAACCCACAGTACAGGGCGCCTGGGTGGCTCAGTCAGTGAAGTGTCTGTCTGCCTACGGCTCAGGTCATGATGGTGGGGTCCACGGATCCAGCCCTGCATCAGGCTCATCACTCAGCGGGGAGCCTGCTTCTTCCTCTGCCCCTCCCCTGGTCAGGCATGTGCTCTCTGTCAAATAAATAAACAAAATCTTTAAAAAAGAAAAAGAAGGGGCGCCTGGGTGGCTCAGTGGGTTAAAGCCTCTGCCTTCGGCTTGGGTCATGATCCCAGGGTCCTGGGATCGAGCCCCGCATCAGGCTCTCTGCTCCACAGGGAGCCTGCTTCCTCCTCTCTCTCTGCCTGCCTCTCTGCCTGCTTGTGATCTCTGTCAAATAAATAAAAATCTTTAAAAAAAAATAAAATAAAATAAAAAAGAAAAAGAAAACCCACAATAAACCCTTCTAAGCAAAGTGGGCAGATGGGCCTACCAAAATAGACACATGTAGACCTTGTCACATGAACTGCTAGGCACCCCTACCCCCACATTTTGATGAGAATAATACCATTACCTCACACATTTTTCTTCAATCACCACTCGCCTTAAGCAACAGTTCAGTAACATGCAGAATGTCTCCAATCATCTAAATTAAATAACCAGGCGACAGACTCCAAACCTGCCAGTTAGCACGTGCACATTCTCTGCGGCACTCTGGCCACACGGCGAACAAAGACAGTCGGTCTCCACAGAGATGAAGAGTAAGCACAGAGTCTTACTGGGCCTTAACTGTCTTTCATTAAATGTTAGATAAAAATTATCTTATTCTGATGTTTCCTCACAGTTAGCTGTCACCTTAGAAGATATTACTTGGCTAACTCAACTTTTTGTTAATGCCTCCAGAAGTTCCAGCATCAAAAGACAGAAGGTTACATGCTGCAGGAAAGGTGCTCTGTTTACCCACTTGAGACTCCAGGTACCTAACCTTGGTCAAGTCCTGAGGTTTCTCAACCTCAACTTCAGCTTCCAACAGATAAGAACCAACACTGCACTTTTTGAATGTCTACTGAACCATTCATTCACATAACTACTTTCAAAATAAATATGTGATGGTAGCTCCTGGAAAAATTTTTAATTGTGCCAATTTACTATTTAAATTCTAATTAGGTAACACACGGTGTGGTATCAGTTTCAGGTGTTCAATACAATAACTCAGCTCTTCCACACCTCACCTGGGGCTCGGCACTACAAGCGCCCTCTTCATCCTCTGCCCACCTCCCATCTGGTCACCATTAGTGTGTTCTCTGTAGTTCACAGTCTGTTTCTTGGTTTGCCTCTTGGTTTTCCTTTTTCCCTTTGCTCGTTTGTTTCTTAAATTCCACATACGAGTAAAATCATATGGTATCTTTCTCTGACTTATTTCACTTAAGATAATCCTCTCCAGTTCTATGCATGTCATTGCGAGTGGCCAGATTTCATTTCTTATTATGGCTGGACTATATACCACACCTTCCTTCCTAATTCATCAGCTGATGGACACTAGGGGAACATTTGTGTTGAATGCAGTGACAGACCCACTCAGCTAAACCCCAGTTATTGGTATTAACTGATAATGAAGGCATGAATAAGCTTTACATGAAGAACTACCACAGACACTAAGAAGGTGGCTGGCCAGGCCTATGTATTTTAAATGTGGCAAAGAGGGGGTAGGATTCTTCTACCCAGGGCCAAGCAGCCACCACCCACTTTCCCACTACCCATTAGGTTCTCTACCTGTTGTTATGCCATCCATGCTGGCTTTTTGTGTGTGTGTGTGTGTGTTTTTTTTAAGAAAATGAAAGCTAGACACTCATCCAAGCCACGCTGACCTTATTAAGTACAGAGAAAATGCAGCAGTCTATCCACTCCGGATTATAAATCCAGATTATATGCCTCCCTTCGGTCTCCTCTGACTTAACATGTTCATTAAAAAGAGAAAACTCACTGTGTAAATTCCCCAGTTCACCAGAAGGAGAATATTTTTTCAGGCTGAAAACTAGCATTTAATTTGCTTTTTTAAAGTCACAACTGAAATGTGATCCTGTCAGTGAAAATAGTTTTCTTCTTTGAACCTTGCAAGTTAAATGACTATGAAATTCAGTTATACTATGAAATATATTAACACCGTCTTGAATTTTTTGGATGCTGGTACAATATGTCACACAAAGTCACAGTTACGGTTAACACTGAGGCTCTACTGCAAACACGGAGTCCCAGGCACCACCCCTTAAAGCAGGTGAGTGGGCTGGACCCCAGGTTTCACAGGAGATGCTGCTCAAGGAACGGCTGGAGTTCTCCAGGGTCTGCTTCCAGGAGGAGCCCCTGTGGGGGGAGGGGCCAGCTCTCTACTCTGGATAAAGACGCCAAACCTACCGGTTTACTGAGAACAAGTCCAAGCTCCAGGGCTCTAAAACAGGCGGTCGCTGGTAACCAGGTTGGGAGTTTCACTAAAAATCTCTTTTGTTAACCAAAATGATTAACAGCTGACAGAGGTTCCCAAAAGCAGGTATTTTATTTGGTTATTTAGGAAATTCATTTTGCTAGACTTGTAATTCACATATAACGTACTTACATAAAAATAATGATTCTTTAAAGTGGTGTCAGAACCACTAGATTTTTAAGGTAAGAAAGCTGAAATAAAAGTTATTTTTTTGTGTCTAAAAAAAAAAAAAAAGACCTCTATGCGAGGATTTCATAAAACCTCTTGTCCAGCACAGCCCCAGTAAGGAGGGGCAGGGCTGGGGGCCGAGCAGGCCGTTGCGCCTGCCCACGGTGGCCCCGGCCATGGTTCAGCCGTGGAAGGCATTCAGCACCAATGCTCGGGACTGAAGAGTGCAGCTGCGAGACAGACACCAAGTATTAAAGTGGCTGGAAAGGGCCGGCTGAGACGAGGCCTAACTGGAGCACCCCAGTCTATCCAGATAGAGTCCAAGTGGAGAGAGCACTCAAATCACCAATGGAAAAGCACACTCTAAAATTCTTAAAATAGGAAAACACACTTTACACCTAAGGGAAAACTTAACCCACTGACTGTTTCATGTCGCCCTGTCTCTACTCACCATACCCTGGCCTTCGAGACCCTAACCCCCACCCTGGCAAAAGCCTTTGAGGCCAGCTCCCATGCCCACTCCCAGGATGACTCCCCAGGGCTTGCCCCACCTCCACTCAGCCCTTAGAGCTCCAGCTGCCCTTGCCCTTTTCCTGGAAAATGCACTGGCGCCACGCTGATCCACACAGCCCCGACTAGAGCACAGGCCAGCGCAGCCTTGGGACTTGCCACACAGCACTGATGTTCATAAGCGTCTTACAGAACGAAACAGAACATTCGTGCAATCATGCAGATTTAGGACAATCTATGGAAGCGTGATACATCATGGGGAAAAGGACCAGACCACCATAACAAGTACTAAGGTGGAGAAGAAATCCAAGGGTCTGAGAATTCATCTCACTGCTAGTATTAAGCCAAACTCTGATTCTATTACATGATCATTTCGTATGCATGAGTTAAAGTAGAAACACATCTGTAGGGGCACCTGGGTGGCTCAGCCGGTTAGGTGTCTGCATTCAGCTCAGGTCATGATCTCAGGGTCCTGGGATCAAGTCTCTCTGTTCTGACGAAAGTCGAAAGTCTGCTCTTGCCTCCCCTCTGCCTCTCTGCTTCCCCTCCTGCTCATGCTCTGTCTCTCTTGCTCTGCACTTTCTCCCAAATAAAAAGGTAAAAATCTTAAAAAAAATACATCTGTGTCAAGAGAATTTGTATGTGATAAGAAAGTAGCATCAGGGGGTACCTGGATAGCACAGTGGGTTAAAGCCTCTGCCTTCAGCTCAGATCATGATCCTAGGGTCCTGGGCTCTCTGCTCAGTGGGGAGCCTGCTTCACCCTCTCTCTCTCTCTCTCTCTCTCTCTCTGCCTGCTTGTGATCTCTGTCTGTCAAATAAATAAATAAAATCTTAAAAAAAAAAAAGTAAAGAAAGTAGCATCAGGGAGAAGACCCAGTATTTGTTCAAAGAGCCCCTCAAGATCTCAGAATTTCTTAATCCAATATATTCATGTTACAGACTGGGGAAATGCCCAATCAATGGTAAGATGGACTTGCTCTTCTTTAACAGAAGTGTCCAAATAAACAAAATGTGGTGGCCTCTGTAGGCAGGGAAGTTGAGGAAGGAAAGTAAGGCACAAACAAAAAACTGCTAGTTTAAGGAACCTCCAAGACTATGTAGAAAAAGCCTTGAGAAAATCACCAATATTAGGTTAAAAAAAAAGATCCCAAATTTGCACGGCAAAAGAAACAACGAACAAAATGGGAAGATCAAACCTTCAGATTTGGAAAAAATATTTGCTAAACCAGACATCCGATAAGGAGTTAATAGCCAAAATATACAAGGAACTCATATAACTTAATAGGGGGGAAAAAAACCCCAGCCAAATGAATCCAATTAAAAATGGACAGAGGACTTAAATATGTATGTGACTGAAGAAGATACACCAATAGCCAATGAGTATTTGAAAAGATGCTCAGTATCACTTATCAGTAGAGCCATGTGGACCACAATGAGCCTGGCGCCTCACACCTGTTCAAATGGCCTGCTAGCATCCAAGGCGAGAGGCAGCCAGGGCTGGCTTGGGTGGAGGAGAGGGAGCCTTCACGTACCATTGGTAGAGTTGTAAACTGAGCAGTCACCACAGAAAACAACACGCAGGGCCCTCAAAAAGCTAAAACAGAAATACCATGTCATCCTACAATTCCATTTCTTGTTATTTATATGAAGGAAACAAATCCTCTAAGACACTAATGAGATGTATGCTCTCCCAAGTTCACAGCAGCACCACTTACAGTAGACAACACCAGCAACAACCCACATGTCCATCTACAAACGCACAGACGAAGAAGCTGAGTGTCTCTACACATCCAATGGTGTATTACTTGGCCACCAAAAAAAACAAGCGACTTCTGCCATTTGTGACGACAGGGATGAACCTTGAGGGCATAATGCTAAGTGCAATAAGTGAGACAGAGAAAGACGAAGACTATATGATCTCATATAGTAAGACATATAAGATTTTAAGACATGGAATCTTAAAAAGGAAAAAACTAAACTCACAGAAAAAGAGACAAGGCGAGGGGCGGAGGGAGGGTGAGTGGAAGCAGGCGGTGGCATCAGGTGTGAGGTCCCGCTGTGGGATGGACGCAGGATGACCACAAGCAGCACTGCTTGGGGGCATAGGAGGGAGTGGTTCACAGACTTAGTCCCCAAGAATTCTCATCACAAGGTAAAAAGGTTTTTTGGTTTTTGTTTTTTTAAATAACGTATTTATTTATTAAGAGAGAAAAAAATGTGTGAGCAGGAGGGAGAGGGAGAGACTCTCAGGCAGACTGAGCTGACCACGGAGTCCCAAATGGGGTTCGATCCCACGTTCCCTGAGATCACAACCTGAGCTGACACCAAGACTCAGATGCTCAACTGAATGAGCCCCCAGGTGCCCCTTCTTTTTCTTTTCTACCCCCCCCCCCACATTCCCCCACGAAGAGAAACTCTACAGCTAAGTTCAAATCACAGGCATCAAAATGGCCTGAGGGCAATGGACACACCTCACCCTGGGAGAACCACCCTCGGATCACGGCTTCTCTCTGCCAGGTAGTTTTCCTTTTTCTCGTATTTTTTATCTACCTCAGATGGTAGATGTCAACCAGACTTACCTATGGTAACAGCTTCACACTACTTGTAAGTCATCTCCTGGCCCTGCACAGCTGAAACTGAACTTGTGCCCTGCTGTACCTCAGTTCTACCTTACTAAAACTGGCGGGGAAGATCCCACAACACTTTGTTCTTTCAATAACCAGCTTAGGTCTCCTGAAGCGGTCTTAATGATCTTTTACAAAGCTGTTATAGTAGTTACAGTGTTTTACTGACTACCCATTTTAATTGTCAAGTTCCTAACAATGATCATGATACTAGGTACAGGAAAACAAAGATGGTTAGAAACATTTCAGTTTACAGGGTTTCTACGTCTACAAAATGTTTCTAGTTATTTGCTTTGTTTTCCTTCTTTTTATAGACTAAGACACAGAATAACAAACTTAAGTCAGGCATTGGGAGGAAAAGCAACAGGCATCATCTGTTCTGAAGTGGGCTGTCCAAGCCTCTCTCCCATCAAAACCCACTTGTACGGATCAAGGCAGACTCTGGACTGTTTTCAGATCATCCCCTGGCGTCCCAGGCACAGCCGGAGTCTCCTGCGTCAGTCTCTGGTGACTCAGTCAGCACAAATTAAAGAATCGTGGAGATCAAAAGGTAAACTTACACGGAACAGCCTAGTGTCAGAACTAGAGGGAAACCCGCAGACCAGCTGCTCCATAGACGAGGACATGGAGAGTGACCCAGTGAGATGCTTCGGTGAGACAGTAACACACACATTTCCTGACTCAGGGGGGCAGCGCCAGGACTGGTCTAAGGCACGATGGACAGAGCCCCACTCTAGAGAAGCCAGAATAAAAGGTGTGGGCCCCGTCTACCGTCCCAACACCTGCAGACATCAAGGTCACTGGGAGAAGCAGCAGCTCCAAGTGCTTTGATGCTGATGACTCACAGGTTTAAAAACAACTCCCAGCAAGCCATTTTATCAGCATCTTGAAGCTCCTCATCAGCTGGGTGAGAGGTGCTCACTGCACAGGGATGTGACCCACACTGGGCAGGACGCTTCATGGCCAGGTCAGCAGTGTGCGCCCTACACAGGTCCCTTCACAGATAAGCGAAGGGCCCTCCTCCTCGGGATTCTGAGTGCCTGATATTTGTTTATTATTAACTACTAATCATAACTGCCTTCAACTAAAGGGAAACACCTGGACATTATGCAAAGGCCTCTGCTGGTCACTTGTGGACACACAGCTGTGTTTAGTAAGGCAGTCTGGCCTCCAGCTCGGCAGGCGGTGACATGATGCTTACAGGGTGAGCACCATCCTTGACCTACTAAGTCCAATACTCCCTTGCTTTTTAGAGGACAGGACTGAGGTTCATGATAGACATAGAGTATCTGGAAGAGGGAGAACTAGAATTCAAGTCCCCTTCCAATCAACTTTTTTCTCTGCAACCCCAAACATCTCCCATACTACACAAAAACACTAAATCCACACCGAACAGTAATATCTGAGCTTTAGTTCATTTAAAACACTTACTGAACACATACCAAGTGCCAAGTGCAGCTGACATCAAAATGAGTAAGACGTCGTTCCTGACCTGGAGAAATTTCCTCCTCGAGGGGAAGAACCACGAGGACACTGAAATAAACAAGGATAGAGAGGGAAGCTCACGGTACTTTTACAGAGATTCTTGGTCCAGGTGAGGACACAGAGGACACAGAGCAGATAACTTCCAACATGTGCGATGAGCTGGTTGAAAAGGCAACAAAAACACTCCCCAAAGAAGGGGCGAACATGAGCTCTACTGGGGTGGTTTCCGTCCACTTCAGTAAAAGAGCCCCCAAACGCCCTCTAGCTAGAAAAGATTCACACGATTCTCGTGATCAAATACATCTCTAGACATTACCAAATGTCTCCAGCGAGTGAGGACTACACCAACCACCGCTAAGTCTCAATGAAGATCAGTCCTCCTGGGCACCCCACGGCTGACAAGCTACATTAACACATAAGAGGCCAGGTGTCCAACTCTTGATTCCGGCTCAGGGCATGACCTGAGGGGTTGTGGGAACAGAGACCCACATCAGGCTCCTTGCTCACCTGTCTCTCTTCCTCTGTTCCTCCCCCAACTCACACTCTTTCTCGCTTTCTCAAAGAAATGAATAAGCAAAATCTTAAAAAAGAAAACAAAAACAGGGGCACCTGGGTGACTCAGGTCATGATCCTGGAGTCCTGGGACTGAGTCCCGCATCAGGCTCCCTGCTCAGCGGGGAGCCTGTTTCTCTCTCCGCCGCTCCCTCCTGCTCTTGTCTCTCTCACTCTGTCTCACACAAAGAAATCTTTTAAAAAGTAATAAAAAATAAAAATAAACCAAGAATAAGCAAAAAACACAAATACCAGCCCAATGGAGGTGACCGAAGTTTTAGCAGTGCGACCAGACCTGGGACCACATGAAGCACTAGCAGAGGGACGGCCCCACAGCTGTCCCTGTGAGGGGACAAAAGGACAAATCTTGTCTTATCTTGTCCCCAGGGAGCAGACAAGTGCACCGGCGCTATCAACAGGCCGGACCCCGCTCAAGACCACCGCAGAGACACGAGGAAACACCGCCCTGAGTACTGACACTTGAAAGCCCAAAGGCCGTGACTCTGATCCCAAACCTGAAGTCTCTGTGATCTTCCCATAACAGAAACTTTCACTGACCACCAAACGCCCCCAGTACTCACCCACGTCTCCTGTGCTCTCCCAAGCACGGAGGGGCCCGTGGCTCGCCTGGCCCGGCAGGCCACGAGAGACAGCTTCCCTGGAGGCCAAAGCCCAAACCGCAGCAGCTGTGAATCTTGCATATCCCTCCGTCCTTCGTGCAAGGACACTGAAGGGCAACAAGGCAGTGTCACCTGAGAGGTACACCCGGGCGCCTGAGCCCGCAGGGAGACAGAGCCGCCTGGACGGCCGGCGTCTCACAGAAGCTCCAGGGCGCAGGGAGGGGCTTGGGCCAGGGCGGCCTGCGCCATGGAAGCCAGCCAGCCGGCCCAGAGCAGAGAGGCCGCCACCACACGAGTGCACCTCTGTTCCCCGAGCTGCCGCCCAGGCCCAGCCTGTGTCGTTCCCACGAAGGAATAAGGGCTCCGCGTGCTCACTGTGGTACAGCCTTGGATGAAGCGGGCAAGGGAGAACATACGTGGGCCTTTCACCAGAGAAGCGGCAAAGGTCACCGAATATAGGAAAAGAGGGAGACAGGCCCGGCTGCAGGGAAGCCAGATGAAAAGCACACTGAGCTGCCACCTCCGCCCACAGGGGCTACCACGCAAACACCGAGCACGAGAGACAATGGAACGGTGCGCCGTTAAGGACCCTTTGCATGCTGAATGCAAGATGGGGCAGCCCCTGCAGACAAGGCGGCGGCCCCGCAGAACACGGACATGAGGACCCGTGAGCCAGCAATTCCAGGCTGAGACATAAGCCCCAAAGAAGTGACAGCAGGGACTCCAGCAGCCACGTGTCCACCAACATTCAGAGCAGCGTTATTCCCAACAGCCCAAAGGTGGACAAAATCTAAAGGCCCACCGACACATGAATGAACAAAAACACCAACAATGAGTAATTCTCAGCCACAAGAATGAAAGTCTAATACACAAAAGGACAAATCTTGTCTTGTTTTACTTATAGAAGTATCTAGAACACGCAAATGCACAGACACAGGAGAATCCAGGTTTCCAGCAGGGGCTGGGAGAAAGGAGAACGGAGTCACTGTTTAGTGCGACACGCACAACGTCGCTGTCGGATTATGAACAAACTGGAATGGTGACAGGTCATGGTTCCACGATCCTGCAAGTGTAATTAATGCCAGCAAACTACACTTAAAAATGTCTTCGCGGGGGGGGCGCCTGGGTGGCTCAGTGGGTTAAAGCCTCTGCCTTCGGCTCAGGTCATGATCCCAGGGTCCTGGGATCGAGCCCCGCATCGGGCTCTTTGCTCTGCATGGGGCCTGCTTCCTCCTCTCTCTCCGCCTGCCTCTCTACTTGTGATCTCTGTTAAATAAATAAATAAAATCTTTAAAAAAAAAGTCTACGTGGGAAATTGTACAGTATGGATGTACATGCGATGTGCCACAATTTGAAAGAAATGATTTCCAAGGCAAGTAAGTTAATCACACAGACGACTGGATGTTTCTCTTTCACAGACCACGACCTGGCGAAAATTCTTCTGAACATGCTATTGAATCACATTTTCAATTGTGTCTTCCCAGAATTGCAACCAGCTTCATCTCAAAGGAAGTTCAATGAACCTGCAAACAAGGAAAAATTCAAAGCAAACAAGATTGTGTGCAGCGCACGTGGACTGTGCACACCCACCGACAGCTCCCACAGGCCCAGGCTCTGGCAGCCAGCGGGCAGGGCAGCCCCGGGAGGGCCCGCAAGTGCAGCGGAGACACAGCTCACGAGCTCCAGCCACGAAACGGAAGGCAGACAGACCAGCCTTGTAGGCCCACAGCACCGAGAGGGACGCCTTTCAGGTAAAGGCTCCAGAGCTTGTCTTGTACTCCCAACAGGCATCATTTTAACAGACTCTGCAAACAGCGGACTCAGGCACCAGGTGAAACAGCAGACTACGCTGAGCGGGGTGAGCCCTGGGTGCACCGCTGTAGGGCAGTCCCCACACCACGGTCACAATGACGGACACAGCTCCTAAATGGAATCCCAGATCATGAACACTCTAGGTGGGCTGAAAAATGGTAATTTCACCAAGGTCAAGGAAATGAAACTTCACACTAGGATTACAACCATATAGAAGAAAACACTGTTTGGATATATGTATTTCCATGAGGAAATGTAGACTTAAAAAAAAAAGATTTGCATGTGTAAGAATTATCTCACCCGTTAAAGGTTTTATTAACACTCTTAATCGGATGAAGCAAATGTATTTTAAGGATCACAATCAGGCCAGGACACATGGTATTTTTAAATCCGTGCAGGCCACGGCACAAATCCACAGGCACTGTGGGAGCTGGGAAATACACCCTCTGAAGTGCAACCCCAACTCTCCTGGGGACGTTGTCTCAAGGGGGAGGGAGCAGACCAAGCTACTGGACCACCACACATGAGGTAACTCAGGCTGAACCTGGTAACTAGAGCTGCCTGTCATGAGGTTTTCTATCTCAACAACTTGCCATGCGAGGTAACTGAGTACTAACCCATCATTTCAAAAGCTCCCCAAATGCTGGCTGGCAATATTTCAGTTGGCCAAAGATGAAAACACCCTGAGACTTCTTGTCTGGCAGACACAAGACAAGAGACACCGAGGTGCCACTCCCAATTTTGTGGAAGGAAGCAAGCCCACTGCTTGCACTTTTTCTTGACAAAGCGCCACAGGGAAGCTGACCCACTGAAGTGTGCAGGGAACTTGTGTGTGTGCCCTCCTCCACTCTGGGCACTGCGGAGGGGCCAACGGTCCTCCCTGGCCCCCAGGCACGAGTCCCACAACTATCTTCTCCCTCCTTTGCCAACAGCTTTTCCAGGTCACTCAGCCTTGAGAAGTCAGAGGCTGCGACAGCCTCAGGGCGCACCCCAGGACCACTGCAGTGCTGAAATGCCCCCCAGACTCTTTCATGGAGCAGTTAGTCCGTGAATGGTCCTGAGCTGCAAGACCCAGCCCCAACCCCAGTCCCAGGTCTTGGCAGGACAAGGGCTTGAAGGGAAATGTATATAGTATTTTACATAGGTGCAACAAAAGTCATCATTTTCAGCTTCCCAAACAACTTCCTCTCACCTTCCCAGGAGCATGAAAGCAGTGCTAAACCCCTTGTATGCCGGGCCCTGTTCACTGCCCACACCCAGCTGTCACAGGTTGGACCAGTCACCTCACATTCCTCTTCAGAAGAGTTAAACCGGACAGCCCGCCTCCCAGGCCCCGTCCACACAAGGACTCCTTCAACACAAGTCCAGTCTCTCCCTTCCCTTCAGAGCAACACATCCGGCCTCCTCTTTCATGCATCCTCTGGAGGGACCCCCACCGCCCCCCACATATCTCACCAGGCGATCCATTTCTTACACGTCACCCGCCCCGCGTTCCATATCCCTGCGCAGACCAGGCCTCTGCTCTCGTCCTGCAGCCGCTAGCTCAGGAAGCTGGAGGCTGACCGCCGGCTCGTGACCATCCCACCGGAATGGGCTCCCAGCTCCTTTAATACACTGCTTTGGAGAAACAATCTCAAGTTTCCTCCTTACCCTCCAGTTTGGTGTTTGCCCACCTTGGTCACTTAAACAATTTAAAGAAACCCACGCTTCAAAGCGTAATAAAACTGCACAGCAATGTATGGAGAGATACAAGATGATCTACCAGAACGCCACAAAGGGCAGGAAAATCAGGCTGTTAAGCTGCTGCCTTCGGCTCAGGTCATGATCCCAGTATCCTGGGATTGAGTCCCACATCGGGCTCCTTGCTCGGCAGGGAGCCTGCTGCTCCCTCTGCCTCTGCCTGCCTCTCTGTCTGCCTGTGCTTGCTCTCGCTCGCTCTCTCTGACAAATAAATAAATAAAATCTTAAAAATAAATAAATAATAAAATGGACTGATAAAATGGTGGGAAGCTGGCAACAGCCATTTCAGATGTCGGTGTGCTGTACCGAGCACATTCAGACCGCCTCTCCGATCTCCCTACAGTGGCCCTGCTCGGACACCAGCACTGAGGCAGGCACACCCAGGCCCTCCCAAAACCACCAGTGTATGGCACACAGTGAGCACACGGGACTACTGGACCAAATGAACCCCCACTGAGCCCCGCAGGACTTAGTGGCTGGTCCTGTTCCGTCAGTTCTTACCTAGTACACAAGATTTTCCAGGCAGATAAACCGATTCCAAACCTGCCCTCTTCTGCAAAACACAAACCTACACTTCTGCAAACCTATACTTCTCCTGGCTTTCAAACCAGTGGGCTCTCCTCAAGCTCCTTGAGAGCCTGAAGCCAAGTACTGACAGAGAAGTCAGGATGTTTGCTTGCAATTTAGAGATCAAAGCTGCAATCTCTCTCACAAGTCAGCCAAGAAACAACCAAGTGTCCCAGGTTTATGCATGCCCTCCTGTTGGCTTATGTTACGAAACAGCTACAATCTACAACAAACTAAAACCATTAAAAATTCTTATTTCTGGGGACACCTGGGTGGCTCAGTTGGTTAAGCAGCTGCCTTCGGCTCGGGTCATGATCCCAGTGTCCTGGGATCAAGTCCCACATTGGGCTCCTTGCTCAGCAGTGAGCCTGCTTCTCCCTCTGCCTCTGCCTGCCACTCTATCTGCCTGTGCTCACTCCTGTGCTCTCTATCTGACAAATAAATAAACAAAATCTTAAAAAAAATTTAAAAAAAAATTCTTATTTCTGACACAGACTGTATTCTATACTAATTATTCCAAATAATCAAAGATAGTCATAGTTACTATACACTTAGAAAAGTCACAAGGATGATTTTAAAGCTTTTTAAGGATTTTTCTAAAGCTTTGTTTTACCACAATTACAAAAGGTAGTCAAACAACTTCTAAATCTAAAACAGTACATGTGTCCCATCTCTTTTTTCATAGACTATATTCTGATTTATTAATATATCAGTTTTTTTAGTTATGTTGTGGCTGGCAGAGAAAACTACTATTAAATATAAATACAAAGTTATAAAATTTCTATTAACAGCTACCGAATAATTTTTAGAATAATTCTTCTGTAGAATAAAAGGACATCAGGGGAAAAAAGACTTCCTAAAAACCCTGAGATAAAACACCACCGCAAGGGACCATCTGGGGGGGGGGCAGAGAAAGCCCCGCACTGACAAGAGCTCGTGCTCCTTGATCATCAGGGGCCTAGACGCCCATCTTTCTTCTGTGCACACATGGTGTAGTTTGTGCCCTTCAGGAATTCGTGTTAACAACCGAATTTAATGATTTCAAAAGGTAGGAGAGACCCAGAAAGATCATACTAATTAACTCCATACTCTAGCATGTACACTCCCTAATGGGAGAAAATTATATTTTTCTCATTTCAAAGAAACATAATTTATCCATCAAATGGACCTCTCCTGTGCACATACATAAGGACTTTCCTATCACTGCCTGAAGGGCCGATCTCAGCGTACCTAACCCCTTACGCAGGTATCATACAAAGCTTATTTTTATAGGACTGATTTAGAATTAAACACTATTAAAGCTAAACTCTCTCATTCTAACTTATTGTCTCTTTTAAATTTAACGAACTTTTTAACTTTAATTCCAGAGTAGTTACCATACTGGGTTGTATTCGCTCCAGGTGTACAACACAGTGATTCAACAGTTCTGTGTGTCACACGTGCCCATCACAGTCAGTGTCCCCTTCATCCCCATCCCGTCTCCCCCGCCCCTCGCTCACCCCTCTGGTCACCATCAGTGTGTTCTCTGGAGTTCAGGGTCTGGGTACACTTCCACCCAGGTCCTGGAGCACATGGGTGACACGACGGGTTCTGGCTCTGTGAGGCTGGTGCCAGAGTCTGTGCTCTTACCCGTTACTCTGTCCTAAAACATAAATGAATCTTTAGGCAGGCATCATGCTGTGTCCTTTCAGCTGCTTTCTCTTTTTTTCTTGTTCATTTTTTTTTAATTCCATGAGTGAAATCATATGGTATTCGTCCTTCTCCAACTTTTTCACCTAGCATAATACTCTCTGGTTCCATTCATGTCATTGCAAATGGCAAGGTTTCATTCTTTTTCATGGCTGAGTAATATTCCTGTGTGTGTGTGTGTGTGTGTCTGTCTGTCTATCTCCACTCACTAGTTGATGCACACTTGGGCTGCTTCCATAATTTGGCTTTTATAAATGTTCTATAAGCACTGGGTTGCGTGTATCTTTCTGAACTACTGTTTTCATACTCCTTGGGCAAACACCAGTTGTGGAATGACTGGGTCATGGGGTAGCTCTACTTGCAATTCTTTGAGGAACCTCCACACTGTTTTCCAAGTGGCTGCACCAGTGTGCACTCCTAGCAACAGTGTAAGAGGCTCCCCTTTCTCCGCATCCTCCCGACACTTGTTGTTTCTTACAGGAAATTACTTTTTTTTTAAGATTTTTATTTATTTATTTGACAGAGATCACAAGTTGACAGAGATCACAAGTAGGCAGAGAGAGAGGAAGGGGGAAGCAAGCAGGCTCCCTGCCGAGCAGAGAGCCCAATGTGGGGCTCAATCCCAGGACCCTGGGATCATGACCTGAGCTGAAGGCAGAGGCTTTAACCCACTGAGCCACCCAGGTGCCCCTTATTTTATTTCTTTAGTGTCAGAGTAGGGACTAAAATCTCTGTGTGCAGCTGACCAGTGGGCGTGTTCTACTATACTGCATTACAGACCCCCCCCAGAGCTAGGATGAAGACTGTATGAGAAGCAGCTGAAAGGACACAGCATGATGCCTGCCTAAAGATTCATTTATGTTTTAGGACAGAGTAACGGGTAAGAGCACAGACTCTGGCACCAGCCTCACAGAGCCAGAACCCGTCGTGTCACCCATGTGCTCCAGGACCTGGGTGGAAGTGTGCCTTAGTTTCCACATCAATAAAATGGGGATAATAGGGCTGCTGTGAGGACTCACTGAGCAGCTCCACGGGAAGGACTTAAACCAGTGCCAGGCACACAATAAACACTCAACAAATGCTACTCATCATTGTTATTACTGCGGCTGGATGTGTAAGTAAATCACGCCTGAGAAATTAACCCGGATAGAGCAAGAGCCAGATGAGGTGTTTCGATCTCATGCAACACCGTGTGAGCGTCCGGGGTCATGGGTCAGGTGCTGTGTCAGGAAAGGAAGCAGAGCTACGGCCCCACCAAAGTATACAAGCTGTGTGTGTGCAAGTCCCAGCACAGAACCTTCTCTCTCTGGGCCGCACACCCTCTTTGATCAAACCTAAGAGCTCAGGGGCGCTTGGGGGACTCAGTCAGTTAAGCGTCCGTCTCTTGGTTTCGGCTCCGGTGATGATCTCAGGGTCCTGGGACCCGCGATGCTTCAGGATCCATGAGGAGTCTTCTGGGAACTCACTCTCTCTCTCTCTGCCCATCTCCCCTGCTCCCATTTACGCTAATATAAATGGGTAGATCTTGAACAACAACAACAAAAGAAAAACTATAGCAACCGACATGGGGAGGAGGTTCATGCTGTCAATACAAGCTAGGGAAGAATTTGGGCCAGTGCCCGGGCCATAAATGATTAAAATAAAAAATGGGCCGAGGCTGAGGAGACCTCCTCAGGTGAGCAGCCCTAACAGTGGGAACAGGTGCCCGAACTCGCACACACTCACAAGGGGTGCACGCTCGGGGTGGGGGGAGGTGGTAAACCGAAACAAGGCTGGAAAGCAGACTGGGAGCCTGGCTTTGGACCCCCATGTCTAGGTGAGTGGTTTCGTTGACTTGCACACTGCTTATACTCGTCTTCACTAATTTTTAACAAAGCAAACCAATTCCTTCATATAACAGACTCAACTAAGTCAACCTTAGCAAAAGTAAGTTACCTATCTTAACGACGTGGGTCAGGTAAGAATAGGCCTTCTCTTCTATATCTCTCTGGTGGACCATGATTTTGCAACCACTTTTGTCCTGAAAAGACTCCAAAATACCTGGACCTCAAAACACCACAAATTTTGAAAAGCATAAAGAAAAGGTGAATAAGCAAAGGAGTAGAAAAAGTAGAAATACACAGAATGCAGCCTGGGTCTGAGGACAAGAACCCGGAATCCTGTCTGTCAAATGCGGGCCAGCAAGGCTGTGTTTGCATGAACAGTTCAAGCTGGCGTTGAAAGATGCGGTCACCCTTTCACAAATGCGTGGTGCCTCCCAGACAAACCTACTTCTCGCACTTCCCACAAACTTTTCTGTGCCTTGTTTTCTCAGTACTGACGGTTTCTAGGGTTTAAGTCTGCAAGAATGAAAACATTTCGACATGTTTCTTTTCAAGCAGATTAGGGCTAACGTTCCCACAGAGACTTCTCTCCATACCAGAGACAACTTCTGTAGGGGCAGGTCTCCCAGACCACTGGGGCTGGTCCCCTAGAACTCCTTCCCACACTCTGAAGAAATCGTGCACATTTCTCTTCTCCCCACAACGAAAACAGTCGCCCGTCCACTCAAAAGACATACAAAACCAACCAGGTTATCTGGGATTCTGACCAATTATTGGAGAACATGGTAAGCACTGAGCGGAACTCCAGTCCTTAAGCACAGCACCTCTATTCTTAGGAAACAGTGGGGTTTGGTTCAGTTGGCAACACTCCCGACCTCTGGATCGAGAGGCTGCAGTCTCACATTTCACACAACAACTCCAGGTTACAACCCATGCTAACACTCCTGCAGAATCATTCAAGAGGCATTAAATGACAGTCTCATCAAAAACCAAGTATCCCACAAAACTTCAAACCTTGAAACACAATGTGGAAACAAACTGGACATACTAACCCTTCCTTTAAACAGCCCATGTGCTTAGAAACAGGACAGAAATAAAGAAAGAGAGTTTGAGTGACTAGGTTTTGGCCAAACGTAAGATAAATGAATTAGATTTCCTAACAACATTGGCATTTACTTTTGAACACTGCCCTGGTTCCAAAGAGAGCAGAGCAGCATGTGCAGTAACAACTTCATTAGAAGTCAGCTCTGGTATCTAAATATTTCTGTTAAATAATTTAGCGTCACACTAGGGTGGTGGGCTAAAAATACAGGAAAAATTTTTGCAGAAATGAGAGGCCGTATCAAGAGATTTCATGGAGACAATCGCAAGCACACAACTCAGACAGGGCGGCACCAAGCGATTAACAGCCCTTTACAAAAATAGATAAATAATGTTGCAATACACACGCTCTCATCTAAAACACCAGGCTGAATTCCTGAAAGCAGAAGCTGATTCTGTACTTTAAAACAGGCATCCAGGGGCGCCTGGGTGGCTCAGTCAGTTAAGGGTCTGCCTTCGGCTTAGGTCATGATCCTGGGGTCCTGGGATCCAGCCCCTCATGGGGCTCCCTGCTCCGCGGGGAGCCTGCTTCTCCCTCTGTTGCTCTGCCTACGTGTGCTCTCTCTCACTCCCTGCCAAATAAATAAATAAATAAATAAATAAAAGCTTTTAAAAAAATAAAACAGGCATCGTAGCAAAATCAGTAAGCCTCATTTAAAATTCACACAACAGATATCTTAATTTAAAGAACACCAGAGTTCCTAAAATGTGAAGAGGTAACTTTCCTTTAAAGCTATGTTTTCCCTACTTAGAGTTACATAATGAAATACTTCCTTCCCATGGAAGTCAGTCAGCCCTAAGCTCACGTTAAAAACTCTATCACTTGACCTAATCTGGGGAGGAGTTGGTAAAAAATCTTGTGTGCATGGGTGAAAATACACTTATATAATGTCATGAATTTTCCGCTCTCCTTCCGAATGGGCTGGCACGGCCTCAGGGCCCAGAGTACCTGCACAGCCTCCCCAGGACTCGCCATCCCCTGCCTGGAACCCGCAGCAGCAGGCACGCCCGCCTTCCGCCTGCACTCATGCGGATGCCCTCGCCTCTGTGCCGTCCTGCGGGGCTCTCAGGTCCCGCCCACGAGGGCACACCTGCGCGACAGGCCCAGCGGTGGCAGTTCCCCGCGGCAGGGACCCACTGAGGAAGAGACCAGCCGACCAGCCGTGAGCACGCACTCCCTCGGCTCCTGTTTCTGGCCGCAGGAGCGTGCGCGGGACCCGTGGGGGGTCCGCCAGAGCCCGGCCAGGCCGCAGCACCGACCTGTCCCTGGCTGGACCGAATCGCCGATTTCCAGATGCAGCAAGATGCCAGAGCGAGCTCTGCCGTCCTTGCCCGACAGTGCAGTGCCCGCTCCTGGCCACAAAGGTGGCGGGTCACCCCGCGTGGGAACGGGGAGGGCACCCCGCCCAGGCAGCCGAGGGCGCAGGCGGGGCGGGAAGGGTGGCCGCACTTCCGTGAGGGAGAAGCCGGTGTGTCACTGCAGCGCGCACACTGCAGCGCGTGCAAGCGTCAGGAACCACGGGTAGCAGGCTACCCTTCTCCAGCGGTGCGCCCCCGCGTGGTGACACTCGGACGCTTCCGCAGCCGCCGGCAGCTCCTCCTTCCCGGCCTTCCCCGCCGCCGAGGACCGCGGTCAGGGACCAGGGCGACCCGGTGAGCGCTTAGTAGGGGCACGAAGCACCTCTTGTCCTCGGCACCGACCCATGCATGAACACAGCGTCCTACACTAGCTCCACCAGTGTGTCTTAACCCCAACATGAGCCCTCACCACTGCATGACCTGTGCGGGGACACGGTGCGGACAGAGAAACCTGCTGATGGGACAAAAACTAAAAAACTTCTATAATCCTACAGAGATACCACAGACTTAACAGAACCGGTTTGTGGGCAAACCTGGAAGTTTTGCCACTCCTAGGGGAAGGCCCGCGACCCCCGCGACAGCCCGAGACCACATAGACTGGACACACATGGTCGCACGCTCCTGAAGGGTTCCTGCCACAGGTCCTCCAGACCCGACGACTCTAACTGAGACAGGAACCGCCATGGGAAGGAGGTGGCCCACGAAACAAGCTTCACTCGCTCAAAAGACGTGTCTTCACCATGTACTCCTTGCCCAGTAAAGCGTCATGCAAGTCGCTCCCCGACGCCCAGGCCACAGCCTTCCCCCAACCCCACAATGAGTCAGGCACGGGAACCCCATGGGCAACTGCATCAC
>RCUC01144552.1:0-38804 GCA_003697995.1 Taxidea taxus jeffersonii | reverse complement strand
AAGCATCCCCAATTATACGCACTGCTTTAGATTTGTCCCTTAACTTTTTATGTGACATGCTTTCATTATATTCCAGTTAAAAATATGTCCATATTTCATTTTTATTTCCTCTTTGTCCCCCAAATTATTTTAAAGTATGCTATGTAATTTCCAAACAGCTGATGATTTCTAACTTTCCTTCTGGGATTGAATTACAGCTTAGTGTAACTGTGGTCAGAGAAACTATTTTGAATGATTTCAAGCCTTTGAAATTTCTCAAAGTTTACCTTATGACCTAAAATATGATCGTTTTTGGTAAATGTGCCAAAGTATGCTTGAATGTGTGTGTAGTCTGTCATTCTGGTGTGCAGTATTCTCTATATGTTTATTATGTCATTTCTAATAATTTTTAAATCTCCAATACCCTTACTTATTTATCTTATCTTTTTTATCTTTGCTTGCTTGTTCTACTAGTTGAGTAGTGTTAGTTGAGTAGTACTAGTTGAAATGTGTTAAAGTTTCACTTATGATTATAAATCTGTCTAGTTCTTATTTTAATTCTGTCCACTTTTGCTTTCTGTATTTATCCCATAATATCAGATATATGAAAATGTGAATTTTTTAAAATATTTTATTTATTTGTCAGATAGAGAGTGAGAGTGAGCGAGCACAAGCAAGGGAGTGGCAGGCAGAGGGAGAAGCAGGCTCTCTGCCGAGCAGGGAGGCCGATGCGGGACTCGATCCCAGAACCCCAGGATCATGACCTGAGCTGAAGGCAGATGCTTAACCGACTGAGCCACCCAGGTGTCCCGAAAATGTGAATTATTATAACGTATTGTTGAATTGACCTTTTCCTTATTATGAAATGTCTTGTCATTGTCTCCAGTAATGCTTTTGTCCATTAAAAATCTCTTTTATCTAACATTAGTATTTTCACACTAGCTTTTTGGTTGGTGTTTACATGGTATATCATTCCCCATTCTTTCACTTTGAACCCATCTGCATATTTTGTCTTTAAGGGATTCGTCTTGTAAGTACAATACTGTCATTGTTTTTTAATTTGAATTTAAGAATACTGTCTTTTAATTGAAGCATTTAATCTATTTATAGTTGGTGTAATTAATGTACTTAATAAAATTAAATATATTAATGTATTTAGGTTTATTCCACAATTATTCTGTTTTCTACTTGAGTCATTTTGGTTTCCTTTTTCATTTTCTTGCCATTTTTTAATTAATCAAAAGTTTTTATTATAACATTATTGTCCCCAATTAGTGGTTAGTTGTATACATCTTTCTTATTCTTTAAAGATCACAGCATATTTCCTTATGATAATCTAATACAATTTATTAGTTTTTACTATTTCTCCAGTATTGCTAGAGCCTTAGAACCACAGCCTCATTTCTCCTCCTCTTGCCTTTTACAATACTCTTTCATGAATTTTAATACTATATATGTATTTTTTTAAAGATTTTATTTATTTATTTGTCAGATAGAGAGAGAGCGCAGGAGTGAGCACAGGCAGACAGAGTGGCAGGCACAGGGAGAAGCAGGCTCACTGCTGAGCAAGGAGCCTGATGTGGAACTCGATCCCAGGACGCTGGGATCATGACCTGAGCTGAAGGCAGCCACTTAACCAACTGAGCCACCCAGGAGTCCCTACTATATATGTATTTTTAATCCCCACAAAACATAACTACTTTTGTGAAGTTAATATTCATTTGAATCTGGGGCTCCTGGATAGCTTAGTCAGTTAAGCATCAGACTCTTGATTTTTGGCTCAGGTCATGATCTTATGGTCATGAGATGGAGGCCTGAGTCAGGCTTCACACTCAGCAGGGAGTCTGCTTGAGGTTCTTTCCCTCTCCCTCCCCCTCTGTCCCTTCCCCCACTCACAGGCAGACACACTCTTTCATTCTCAAATAAATAAATAAAATCTTTAAAAAAATTCATTTGAATATACCCACACATTTCTCTTTCCATTATTCTTGTTTCCTTCCATATTTCTGTAATTCCACATTATTTCTGTTAGTGGAGATCACTGGTAATAAATTTATCTCTCTTTTTCTCTTCAAATATATTTATCTTTAAGCTTTGAAGAAAAATTTTGCAAGCACAGAATTATATATTGCTAAGTGTTTTCTTTAGGTATATTACAATTGTTATACCATTCTTTTTTAGATTTCTGTTGAGAGTCAATTGTCAATATTTTTATTGCTCTTTTAAGTGATATTTCTCTTTTCTCTGCCTCCCTTTAAAATCATTTTTTCTTCGTTATTATTTGTTTTCCTCAGTTTTACTATGATGTGTGCAGATGGGTGCTGGGGGCAGGGAGAGGGAGGTGTAGACTTTTTTTTTTTTAATCTTGTTTGGAATCTGTAGATTATCTTCAATCTGTGGATCAATATCTTTCAGCAATTACAAAAAAAGTATTTGACATTATCTATTATCTCTTCAAATATTATTTGCCTCATTCTCTCCTTTTTTCTTGGGACAGCAACTACATGTAGGTCATACTTTATGACTGTGTCCCACATTTCTCTTACAGTCTTTTCTTTATTTTACATTCTTCTTTTTTCCTCTGTGTCCAAAGAAAGTATTCATCTTTTCATGTAGCTCATCCATTTTTCCCTCTATTTTATTCCACATAACAATAAATAATGAGGTCTTTTTTTCTTAACTTCAATATCTAGATAACCTGAGAGTCTGTTGATCTCTCCCCACCCCTGACCCCACCTTTGACTTTGAGTTTTTGGTTTGATAGTTTTATGTCTTGATGTCTGCTTTATACTAGTTATCTTAAGTGAATGCTGAATATTATATATAAGAAAAATACAAAACCTCTGCATATCCACATGATGTTATCTTTTCAGAAGGAAAATTTCTTTTCCTTCTGACTGGGGGATATATAATGTAAACAAGTAGATCATTGTAGTCCAGCTGGGATTTGAGCTACTTTGAGGTTGTGTTTCAGGCTTTTTGATAGCTTTTCTATTTTTAGTCTCTCTTTTTACCTAGGACATTATTACTTTTCAGTTATCCCAACCAAAAGCCTTGGACATATTCCAGGTCTCCTTCATGACAGACTTTAAACTCCCAACTTTTTTTTTTTCTTTCTGTCTTAGTTAGTTCAGACTGCCATAATAAAATACCATGGACTACATGGCTTAAACCTCAGAAATTTATTTTCTTATTGTTCTGAAGGCTGGAAGTCTGAGATTAGGATGTCAGCATGGCTGGACTGAGGTGAGGGCTTTATTCTTGGCTTGCAAACACCTGCCTCTCTCTCTCTCTCTTTTCATGAGATCACTATTCTCATCATGAAGTTCCAATTCTCATGACCTATTCTAACCCTAATTACCTCCCAAAGGACCCTTCTTCCAACACCAGTACGTTGGGTGTTAGGGCTTAAACGTATGAATTTTGAGGCGACACAAGCATTGAGTCCATAATGTGCCCCAGTCCAACAAGGCTGTCAGACACTCTGGGTAGCATTTTAGCCTTTGAGCAGCAGCTTTGTGGTTGGTCTCCCCACACATGCACAACTTGGCAGTCATCAAATGCCTCAGTGGAACTATGTGTTGGGCTTCTCCAAAGTTTCTTTTTCTCCATCATCATGACCTCTCATATTATGGTTGCTGTTATTGCTCCCTGGTGCTTTGAAACAGCTGTGGTTGTGTATTTTATTCAGTTTTTATAGTTGTTTTAAGCAGGAAATGACTGTATATTTTAGTTTGATAGAAGACATTCCTTTTTATCTGTAAGCAGTAGTGTGCTGTTTACTGAATTGCATGGGTGAAAAAGAATATAGAAACTCAAGAAAGACATTCTTTTTGGGAATAAGATTACATGATTAGCAGAGCTTCTCTGTGTTCTCTAGGAATTCAGAAGTAGATAATGTTGATTCCTTTCTCATTCACTTTTAACTTAATTTTGTTTGGGAACTATTTGATCAGTAAGATTCTCCTTATCCAAACTATACACTTATTCTTAATTTTATTTTACTGAATGTCCTATAGATAGAAAAAGGGGGTTGAAAAATAAATTTAAACTACACTGTGAAAGATACACTCACTTCATATCATCTCTATGAAGCAAGAAAAAAACTGAAAATACATCAGTTGTGAGTAGCAAGACCACAGATATTGGAGTTTAGAAGTCTTTTTTCCACATTGGCATTTCCCTGTTTCTGCAAAGTCAGGACTCTACACTGAGAGAGAGAGAGAAATAGAAAGAAAATATAGGGGTGCCTGGGTGGCTCAGTGGGTTAAAGCCTCAGCCTTTGGCTCAGGTCATGATCCCAGGGTGCTGGGATCGAGCTCCGCATCGAGCTCCACATCGGGCTCTCTGCTCAGCAGGGAGCCTGCTTCTCCCCTCTCTCTCTGTCTTTCTCTCTGCCTACTTGTGATCTCTGTCTGTCAAATAAATAAATAAAATCTTTAAAAAAGAAAAAAGAAAAGAAAATGTAAAGAGAGATATGAACTGAACCATAAAAAGGATTTTTCAAATTTCAACTCATTAGCCTACCAAGTATGGAAATTTACAAAATTTTGAAGAAAATTTTTTTAGCTCATTAATAATATCATTCATTTAAATGTCAAACCTCTCTCAGCATAATATCAGAGAGTTCCAAAATATATATCCAGTCCCAATATGCAACCTATAAGAAATGGACCATGATGTTTTATTACTGTTACATGTCAGTTTCATGTGTTACTATGCTATTTCTCACTAGACTTCAACAAATTACTGTCACCTAGACAGCATTAAGATAATTTCTTATTGAAGATAAGTAGCAAGAGCAAAACTACTTAGCACTTGACTAATGCTTTACATGGATTAATCCGCACTTGGCAAGTATTATCTTGTTCTCATTTAACAATTGGGAAAATGGAGACAAAGAAAGATTAACTCTGTAGAGCAGAATTAGCACAGTAGCTTAAAGAAGAAATTTGTCTGGATAATCATCCCACCTCTTAGATGCACTTTCTAGGCCAAAGCTAAACTGAATTAGCAAACCAACCCAGCCAATGAAGTAAATAAACAAGCAAAATATGCATCTTTTAAAAAGATATACAGACCTTTTAAAAAAATCTGACAAAGAGGGGCTGGGAAAAAAATGTTATTTTAAGATGCAGAGTATTTCTGCTTTGTAAAGGATGGAGGCTTGAACTTCCCTGGGGAGGACTTCCTTAGTTGGGAGGGGGTATGTTGAGAACCCACCACTAGACAGGACAGGAATTATTGTGCATTATTATGAGGTAAGACTTTTCATGTGTAGTTTAGTAACCCAGATACAGATGCTGCAGATCAAGAAATTAAGGTTTTGTTTAGTAATGTAAACAAGATTAATTTTAATAGATCTTTGTCATTCTAAATCATGTAAATGTGGTTTTGCTCATGTATTATTGCTGGTCTTGGTAGATGTGAATGCTATTATTCAAATTGTTGCCCACAGGAGACCATGTTAAAATCTCAAAAGACTTAGAAGGTTGTGTGGGCCCGGTCATAGCATCATACTGAAAAGCAGTCTTGAAACTGTTCTGTTGTTGAGCCTAATTGACAGATGGTATTCAAGATTAAATAAGCTACACTTTGAGAATTATACTGATGGTGAATAAGTGTATTTGAGACATGTATTGATAAAAACTACAGGAATTACAAGACATCTTATGGTCTGATTTATTTGGGTTCAAAAGGGCTAAGAGGATGAGAAGTGTATATAAAGTTGGGTTTCCCTCTCAAGGGAAGTTACTTCCCCAATGACAGTCATCCTGGATGAGGGAAGAATGACTGGGTGATGGGATTAGGTTGAGGAAGAAGGAAAAACTATTTTCTTTCTGGGATTCAAGGAGATGGGGCTAGGATTCTGGAGAAGGGAATAAGATTATGGAGACTCCCATGGGGGAATGCAACCTACCCCATGGGGGAATGCAGCTACAATTCAGAGATTAATTAGCCTGGCTGATCTTTAAAACAACAAGACCACAGATAGCTAAACAAGATGTTGAGTAGTAGGGGATCAGTAATGAGGGTCTTAGGACTGTAGTCTCTTTCTAAGAGCAGCGTATTAAGGCGTAAACAAACTATCTGTAATGTAATTTCCCCATTATTGACAAGACTTTAATAAAATTCTCTAATTGCTCTAGTGTGGTCTCAGCTCTCAGTCTGGCTGAAGTGGCGCTAGGAGAGCAGCAGTGGCCTGAACATCTGAGCAAAGTGTTCTCGGGACTGTAAGAGGCAGTGCTCCAAAGTAAGAATAGGTGACAGGTGTCTGGTGACTGAAGTGGCAGACAACAACCTGGCTGGAGTGGGAACACCTAAGCACTCCCTGGGGGTTTTCAGAACGCCTCGAGAAGGGCAGTTTTCTTCAAGTCTGTCCTTCTGGCAGATGTAATAGAGACCTTTGATACCCTGATTTGGGGCCTCACAGAACGGAGAATTCTCGGATAGTTAAAGAACACAATACAAAAGCTTTCACAGTTAAAACAGCAAATTACGGAATAAAAGAAAAAAACTTACTCAATGCTTATCATTTTTTTCATGATGCTTTTGGAAGTTTTTGCTACTTCAACTGTTTTCTCTTGCAACACACTAATCAATTTTTATTTTAAAATTGAAGGTTTTTTTCAGATTTACATCCCCTTGGATTAGACTAATATTTTAAAACAAATAGCTGTTTTTTAATATTAGTGAAAGGAGATTATTTCCCTTCTTTGGAATAAGAGGTATTTTGCTTTCCTTGACTGATTATGATGAACAGTAAAAGTTATCAGCTGTTGGTCTTTACACATTTACTTTTAGCAGACTCATACATGCGCACACAGACACACAGGCATACTTTTGATTAACAGTAATCTTCCTCATTTTTTTAAGCCAATGTTTTTCAATATTTCAAGGATTCAGATTGCACCATCACAATATGCAGCATGCATTAACAATACAGATTCTTCACTCAGACTGCCGGAAATTCTGATTCAAAAGGAAAAGTCTAGGGCTCAGAAATCAGAATGTTCACAAGCTCGTTGGCGTTTATTGTGTCAATAATGTTTGAGAATCACTGCCAGAGGCTCCTCCATATGTTGGACATTTATTACTTAAAGAATTCACAGCTTTTTCACTCACTGTAGATGCTCAGAGCTAAAACAGTCAGATTATTTTTTTTAATGTAAAAAAAATCAAAATCTGAAAAATACAAGGAGAAGAAATTTTTTTAACCAAGAGAATAAAAACATCTGAATTGATATTGAGTTACTGTCCATTATGAAGTGTGTGCCCCAGTTTACAACACTGTGATCTCACTTGAGATTAAGTCATAAGTAACCCCTGCTAATATCTATGCCTCATCCCTGGCTCCTACCTTCTACCATGATACCATCTCTGCAATAGCTCCCAAGGAAGTAGAACTAGGAATTTTTCTATTTTGTGCAAATCCCAAAACTGATCATCTTTATAACCCCCCTGTTCTCTGATCTTTCCACCAGACTAGATGCACTCCCAGTAGGATGATAGGTTTTCTCTTAGACCGAGAATTTATAGCCAGTCAATAACATTTACTAATTACTAATTGTCACTTTTATGTTACTGTGGTGTTTGGTTAACAACTGTTATCACATTGGATTCATATTATTGCACTTTGATTTCTTTCTCAATGCTCAGTGTACATCCAGCCACCTTGCCTTACTGTTATTTGTATGCATTTCTCTTTCCTCCTCCCCTTTTACCCCTCTGCCTCCCTTCTTCCCTCCCTTTTCCATCCCCTTTCCTTTTTCCTCAGAAGATCCCCCGAGGAGCTGGGCAAAGTGTTTCAGGATTACCCAAGGTTTGTTCCGCATATGTGGCATTTGGGGATTCTGCATATGCGGACACGTGTTTGGAAGCAAGAGGTGCAAGTGGGGACTGGAGGCAAGATCCTGGAAGGTTACACCTGCTCAAAGCAGGTCAAAGCCTGCAAGACACTGCAGCAGTTGACAAGAGAGGTGGGGGTGGGGGGTTGCTGAGAGATTGTGGCGGGGGGGGGGGGGGGTGGCCAAGAGATGCTGACACAGGTGGCTTTGAAAAGATGCATAAGAGTTGCCAAGCAGACAAATGACAGGTCAGGGGACTCCTAGTAGTGAGACTAACACGTGGAAAGAAACCAAGACACGAAACAATGGGTTGTGTTCAGAGACTGACTTGCAGTTCTAGTTTGACAAAACATAAAATTTAAGGGGGTAATGACAGGATATGAGGCCTTTCTTTGTAACCCCTTTATAGAACTGTAAAGGACTTTGTGATTTGTTTAGTTTCATGTATACTGGAATTTATTATTTCTTTAAATTTATGAGACATTTTATGTCCTATAAAGACAATGGCATGACTGTCTTCACCACAGTCAAGCACATGGTAGGCATTTTGAATGAAGAAGGGTGAAGCCATAAAGCACCTTATGTTCCATTCCAGAGCTCTCCCATCACTGTCTAAGACAGGAAGACAGATGTCATATCCAGTTCATTCTCCTCAGTGCCTAGTGCAGAGCCTTCTGCCAGTAGGTCCCCAGGAACTGTTGACTGCACATGCTGAATTATGTAGTTCCTGGATCACACTGATTCAGTGGAAGGTATGGAGAGCGTAGAGAGGCTGTGACAGTCCACTGTACTGTAAGAGAGATGTCAGGAAGCATGATCTGAAGAATTTGAAGGAAGACTGAAGACATTTTTGACATCTAGCTATTTTCGAAGCTAACTCGACTAGTCAAATCATTCATAACTCTCAAGATAATTCATGCTATCAGCTCTAGCCTCAGACTTTCTTTCCAGATTCTGGCATATGAACTTCCCAAGATGTCAGAGAAAATACTTGCTATTACTTTACATAGATGTTCAAAGAGTAACAGTTACCAAGTGGTAAGATGTTAGTGTGGATTTAGGATATAACCGCATTTAAAAGTCATCAATTGGTCTTTGACATTTGCTTTTAGATATAGTGTTATCCATGTTAAGTGTGGAGAGGCAAATGAGTCCCCACAAATGAATGATTCTTGGGTCAAAGCCATAAGACTTCTTCTTCAGGTGCATGGCCATTAAGTGTGACATCTCTGACACGAATGCAAAGACCATGTGAGTGCTAAATAATATAAGGGATACCATTTCAAGGTTTTTTTTTTCAATGTCATTGAACATTCACAATATTTGACCCAGCCCAGAAAAGACACAACAAATTGAGATGAAAATCTGGGAATGACTCCATTAAGGTCTTGAGATTTGGCAGTTTTTACATACTTAATAAGCCCATCAGTTGTTCTCTGGGAATATCTTTTTCTTTTTTTTTAAACCTTACAATGTATTGTTTACATAATGTCTTGATAATATCAGTAAAGACTAAGATAGGCAACATCTGTCAGAAAATAAGGAAGAATTTTTGCTTATTAAGTTACATGCTAAACAATAGGATCAAAATCTCAGGATCAGAAGGTACTTTAAAGATTTTGTGCTTTATCTAGGAATTGACAGCCTATAGAATTAAGTCTGGTCTATACATAGGTTTTCCTTAACAGACACTTGGTTTTTACCCCTGCCCCCCACCAATATGAGGCAACTAAAAATTCAAGATATTTCCCACAAATATGTAAGCTTGCAACCTCTCTTCTTTTAGGATAATACTGAGCCCTTATCTCCAGCCATAACCTGGAGTTGCTAACATCTCTTCCCTTTAGAGAAGGAGGCCCTGCTCCTCTTTCACACCCCATGGACCCACAGAGAAGCGTTTAGATCTCCAACCTGCCCTCCACAGGAATGTGAATTTCTGATTCCTGTACTAGTTAATGTTAAGGCATATTTCAACTCTCATATCTTGAATATCTAAGGATGAATAACACATGCTGTACTTTTATCTAGATAACATGGGTAGTTTTTCTTCAGTATGGTACTATCTGACAATATAAATGTTATAATTTAACATGTTATAGCCTTAAACTAATTAGGGATTTATTTCTACCTAATGAAATTTGCTTATAGCAGTTAATTTTATCTTGTTAGTACAGAATGCAAATGTCAAATTCTTTAAAAATATTTTTCCTTTGAGGTCAATTGAATACAACACACACACACACACACACACAGTGTCTCGGGTTAGTTTTTATACTGAATGTTTTCCAAACTATAATACCAACTTGAATTAGGATTAATTTTGGAATGGCAAAATAGTTGACAACAAACAGTAGACTATATAATTGGGAATCTGACGTTCACTCACAGTAAATGATTTGGGCTACTTTATTGAATATTTATTTAGCAAATGCTTATCATATTTCAAAATCTCTGTGTAAGGGCAATTAGGGAATGTGAAGGTGAATGAGACATGGTCTCTGCCCTCCAAAGTACTTACATTCTGGTCAGGAATACAAATACATAAATAATTCAAGGTGGCTGGGCAAGGGTAGTGCTGAATGGTTGGCCAGGGGAACTGAGCACGGTCAAGGTCAGAACTGGAGTAAAGGTGTGTGTGTTGGGGGACAGCGCGGGGGAAGTAAAGATGTTATTCCAAGATTCTAACCCAGTGATCTGGTGGGTGTTAGAGATTCTATCCAGGTTTGGGACAGGATTGCGGACTGAATACAGGCTTAATGATGCCCCAAAAAGGGATAGATTTCAGGTCCTGGTCTTGTTAATACAAATTTTTTAACAGCTTATACAGCTCTGTAAAAAATACAACTTGGAAGAGTTAAATGTTGGCTCAAAAAAATTAGGACACTAGTCTAATGAAAGAGAGACTAACTATGTCTGCCTTTCTGTTTGGAGTTGCTTCAATGGCTTTTTTTTAAGGATAGCTATAGGTGCTCCAGGAGGGCATGGGTTTAGAATGGTCGTAATATTTGCCAAGAGGAAAGATAATATCCTCTTAGATTAGGTCAGTGAAGACTCTTGTCCCTTAAACAACACTGACAAAAATCTGGTCTGTAAATACTTGTCCTATAATGAGTTTGTTCTGGAGGTAAAATTGACCAGATTTACTATTTGGTATCTTGGATTTTTTAAAAAATTATAAAAATGACTGTTGAGCTAAAACTTTTCCCTTTCCAACTCTTGCAAATTCTTCATTTGGGTAATCTGGCAACATTAGGAGATCTCACTTTAAATGACTGAGACTCACTTAGAACCTCAAGGGAAGGAGACTGGGATTAAGAGAGGTAGAGAGTATCACTGATAAATGTGGCGGAGTGCACACTTCAAATTGTGGAGCTGCCCTAAAATGTCATCTCTGATTACACATTACTAGTGTGCTCTCAGTAGTACCAGCTGGCCAAACACAGACAGAAGAAGAGTGCATAATTCTAACTCACGTTGATAACTTACAGTTGCCTTGTACTTCTGTTGAATCCATCTTTTTCCATCACCTTAAGTGCCTTCAGTGGGGCTGTGTCCCTGATTACTTGTCTTTTGCCAACAGTGCTTGGGTCATCTTTTTATTTTCTTATCTTTTTTTATCTTTTGGTCATTTCTGGCCCTTCCCTAAGCACAGTTAATGAAGTAGTCCATCCACATTTACATTTATTAAACATAATTGAGGCAAAGCACTAAGGTAGATACACAGAACACAGCGACAGTGAGACTCAGTCTCTGCCTATAATAGGTTTACAGTATGGAAGGGAAGGAAGGAAAAAGGAGGAGGGAGGGAAAGTAATTCATTAAGATCCTGTGACTCCCAACCACTATTCTCTTACTTAAAAGCCTCATAAAAGTTGTTAAGCTTTCCTGCATATTTATAAAGGTGGTCACAGGTTGTTCACCGAAATAACCCAAGCTAGAAAGTGACACAACAAGACCTCCCTGCTCTAGTAGCTTTTCTTTATTCCTTTTTCCTTACACTGGTAGATTTTTGCCTTCTAATACAGTCCCAACGACTGTGCAATACATTTTTATAATTCCAGTTCTGAGCCTAGGGTTTGGCTCATAATTGGCACTCAGTGAATATTTATTGAATTAGTTGAATTTCCTTAACTAAAGCAGAGTACTAGTGGGGAGATGATACTTGGTATTCAAAAGCTCTGATTTAATGTCTGCTCACCACAGGGTTGGAACACTTCCACAGAGGAGGCAGAACACCTGCCCATTAATCACTGAGCAATTGCCCAGGTCTTCAGTTTTCCCCAAGAAAATACAGGAAGTGCAGGTTGCTTTAGCTTTAGCTTCTCTTACTGGCGAATTCTCTGAGTGTATGAATGTGTCTCACTTTAGGAAAACCTAATGTGGAGTGGCTGGATATAAAAGACTTTTTAAAAATGAGAATTCTAGGGGCACCTGGTGGCTCAGTCAGCTAAGCCTCTGCCTTCAGCTCAGGTCATGATCCCAGGGTCCTGGAATCAAGCCCCTACTCAGGCTCCCTTCTTGGTGGGGAGTCTGACTCTCCCTCTCCCTCTGTGTGTTCTCTTGCTCTCTCTCTCTCTCTCTCAAATAAATAAATTAATCTTTTTTAAAACCTGAGAATTCTCCAAGTTGGATTTGTAGTGCATTGTGAGCGGTCCACTAATTGTGCTGGCCAGATTCACTGTGTTAGGCACAAGGGGTAAAGTGATAAGACGGGTGGGGTGTATCTGTGATTCTATGAACCCATGTTTAAAATGGCTACTCTTCCTAGATACACAGCCTTGCCCCCAGATTTCAACACTGACATTCTGACTTCCCGTTTCATCTAAGCTCAGAATTTTGATACACTCTGTTGACTAAGCACATCCTCACCACCATAAACTTTGGCAGAGTTGGCATTGCATCTCTAAAATCATGTGAAAAATGAATCAGTGCTTGCACTTTGGTTGGGAATCACGTTGAATTCAGAATACACAGGACTTCCTCCAGCTGTCTTGCAGAAACTCTCCAGGATCCTCCCTGCTTTCTCTCTTCTCCTGGAGGCTTCAGGCCCTGATGCCCCATCCCACTGCTCAAAAAGGAAAAATAGTGCAGAAATTAAGACAGGGATGAATGTACTTAACATACGTAAGTGTGTGTGTGTTTTCCCTCTTGGTAGTCTCTCTCTCTCTCTGTCCATTTACAAGTCTACCAAAGACAGACAGACTTAGGATTATTCCTGCCTCAGTGTTCTCCCCATCCTACTTCATCTGGTATGCTTCTATTCGGCCAGCCTAAGTGGCTTTACCAAGTGCAAGAGGTGAGAGTGCTCCGTGGGACATACAGGTGCACATCACATGGAGAGAATTTGAAAGCCATAATAGAACCACTTAAAATCTGTTTATTACCAACCTACACCAGCAACTCTAAGCAATGTCTATATCAAATACTCCTCCTGATCTGGCAGGAGCAAATTGACTGTTGCCTGGCCCAGGCCCTGGTATACCTCCAGCTAGCTCTACTCCAGAACTTAGAAATTCCTGCCCTTGGCTGACTTTTCTCACCTTTCCTCCTCATGCAGGAATAGCAAGCAGGGTGGACTTAAAGCAGCACAAAATATGACCTTTGGACCACTGGTGGCCTCTAGTTATTTAGATCTATCAAGTGGCAGTTTCAAAGGAAAACAGATGAAACAATATACTTTTCATATGTTGTCAATTATTTTTCTCAGAAATCACATTAACATCCTTCAAATTATATTCCCAGCCTCTTCACAATGTACTCTAAAAAGGCAAAGTTGGTTGTTCGCCTCAATTAACAGTGCACAGTTTGTTTAAAGAATATTTCCCATTGTTTCCATGTTTATTTTAATAATTTTTTTTCCATGTTACGTTACGTCTTTCAAAAGTGGCTCAAAATCGGTTGTAGAAAGCTTAAGGTAGTCACTTAGAAAGTAACATGACTATAACTTTAATAAATCTGAAGGCGTGCTAATTTTCTACAAGCATCTGGAAAAAGAAAAATCTACATAGGAAGTAAAGAGTGGTTATCTGGAAATCACTAATTACTGGACAAATGACCCATTTACTCCCTGTCCGAAATTTTGTTGTCTCTGAAACTGTCATTTAGCGGCATGAAGCCATGAGATTTTCACATCATTCTAAAATAGAACAGCAGCCACTTTGGTAAACCAATCACATTTTCTTGAAATGAGCACAAAATAATGTTTTGGAATAACAAACTGATTAATTTTGTCATTAAAGTTAGACATAAGATAATATCACTCATGCATCTAAATTATGCAGGCATCAAAATGAGTAATTTTCAGTACATTTAGCAAAAATAGGTATGTCCCTCTATTTCCAAGAATATAAAACCAGAGACAAAGTCATTAGCAATGTTTTATTTGGAGAAGAAACAGAATGAGTTCTTGGCAAACTTATTAAATAACACCTTTTAGATGTTACATATTGCCAAGGGCATATGATGTGATCGAGCAGTCGGTGTCCCATGGGCATGCTAAGAGATGCTGCACTTTACAGGGAGATGGAGACATTATTTTGAGCAGAATATAGATCCACTTTTGGCAAAGGTACTTTAACTGAAGAAAATTACCCAATAATTTCTTATTATGCTTTTTTCTAAAAACACATACTACAGAAGAGAGATTTCTCGTAGCTAACACCTATTCTTGGGAGTCATGAGGTAGATGGGAAATGGCATGTTGGGTTCAGAATTGAAGATGCACCAGCTACGGAGGCCACAAGGAAGGGCTTTACCAAAAGGATGGAAGAGACTGTTCCTGGATGCCAGTCCGCACGCCAGCTTCCTCACAGAGAACAGGTGGCAATCAACAAGATACCTCCAGATCTTCCAGTGACTGTGATTTGATTGTAAACCCTGAGGATATGTCTCTTCAGCCTGCTGTTCAAAGAAGGAAGCAGCAAGTACAGGACTCTGGTTACATAAGTTTGCAGACTCTCAAGAGGAAAGATTCTTACACCAGAGTGGTTGAATAAGGTATGAAATACAACTTTTTTCTTATGGCACTGTTCAAATCAGCAAAGACCATCACTACAATGTTAAGTGACTTGTCCAAATGGAATGTTTCAACATTCTAGTCAGTAGCTGAATACCTTGAATCCATCATCCGGGAGATAAAATACAATTTGTGATGTTTAGGAAAACATATCATCTTTATTAAGAAGACTGAATTATGGTGAAGACAGCTTTGTCATCAGGAATTTGAACCTTTCCCAAAATTTGATTATTCTTTTTCTCTCAGCAGACAAACAAATCAATAAAATATATAATTGAGCATTTTTAAAAAAACACATCCAAATGCCAGAGCAGAACACTATAAATACATTAAGAATTAAAGCAACCACAGAATTCATATAAAGGAGGGGATTAGCTCATCTGTCTAATCTCCTCTATCTAATCTTATCTACCACACTAGCGGTCAATTTATCAATCTATCTTTAACCCTTGTCCAAACTTAAGATCCTGTGAAAAATTGCAATTCATGACATTAGGTTTCTAAAGCTTAGAAATGTAGATATATAGAAATATATATTAGAAATATAGATAAAATTTAATAATTAAAAAAAGAACTAAAGCAACCAGAGAGTGGATTATTAATCAACTTCCTGCTGTTTTTCAAGTTAAAACATTTAGCTTTCTAGTTTGGGACATGATATTCCCCGCTAGTATGTGCCAGAAATTTGAAAGTAACATTCAGTGAACTCTCTCTCCATCTTGCCAGGCTCTCCACTGATCCTGATATCCATAATTATCTGACAGAGTCACCAAACACTTACTCCCATTTCTGGTGACCTACAGTTGTAAATTACAATTTTCTATTTTTGTTTTGTCCAAAAATTGAGAGCATTAACCAAGTAGATGTGAAACATGACTGGCAGCTCAAGGCACATTCATCATAGAGCCAGGCACCCATGTGCTAGTACTTTGGTGAAAGATGGAAAACTATATTATCCATTATACTGATACAAAACCGTAATAATTATGTTGTAAATATCGGGAGTACTTGAGTGGCTCTGTGGGATAAGCCTCTGTGCCTTCGGCTCAGGTCATGATCTCAAGGTCTTGAGTTCGAGTCCTGCATCGGGCTCTCTGCTCAGCGGGAGCCTGCTTCCCCACCTCTCTCTGCCTGCCTCTCTGCCTACTTGTGATCCCTCTGCCAAATAAGCAAATAAAATCTTTGAAAAAAAAGTTGTAAATATCCTTATGTCATATTTACCTTAAGATTTTTACGGAATGCTATATATGCCCCAGCACCCATAAAAAGCTTGCTGATGCTAAGATTAAAAAGACATTCTATTTTAAATCTGGATAAATGAATTACACTGGGTTTGGAATAAAACACTCCTGGTAATAAAACATGTGACTTTGTTTTCTGCCTACAAATCCCTGAGGAACCTCTTCAGAGAGAATGGAAAAGATGAGGGAGAGGAGTTCAAGATTTGAGGATCCTGGGTTTCTGGCCATCTCCTTTCTTCCATCATAAGTTGTCAGGATGGCTTCAGATTTTGTATATAAATATCAGTATTGCTTTGAAAAAAATATCTTATAAAAGAAGATTCTATAACATTTATGTTAGCTAAATTGGAATCTTTTTACTCTCATGTTTTAGTACCTATTATTATTGCTTCTTGCAATTTAAATAATGACAATGCTTCCTACTCTCATTGTCTATTAAAACTTAGAATTTCATAATCATGCAGTTAAACTCTCACAGTGACAATAATTGCTCTGTGTCTGTATGTTCCTGTGCAGAACATTTTTACTGCATGTATCTTCATTTCAGTGATGCAAGGGTAAGCATTTGTTTTCCATACAATTGCAAGCTGTTCTTAATGTAAACATCAGTATTCCATCAGCCTCACAAACCCACAAGCAACAGCACTTCGGAAAACATCGGCATTCTTATCTCTGTTCCTCCAGGGAATACATTTTCACTTTGGTAATTTTGCCTGTATTTTTAGGATTAAACGTATGCTTTTCTCACACTGGAGTGAGGAGGGGCCTCCTTATTTATCATTAAGCAGCCAGTCTGTCTTCTAACACTTAAAGATAGAGAGAGAAAGGAAAAAACCCTGCTGTCCAACTTGACTTCTCAGAGTTTTCCAGCAGTTTGGATCTCTGTCCATGGTAGCATATACCAGGTTGCACTCCTTTTACATGCTAGAAAAAAGAGGGGAGGGGAGGGGAAGGGAGGGGAGGGGAGGGGAGAAAAGAGAGCTAGCTGTCCCTCCTATCAAGTGGCCAATCTATCTCTTGGTTCTAGCACTGTTTTAGTATCTATCATCATCAGCATTAAGGTGTTAATTTCTAGAGTGGAATCAGAATCAAAGGGATTGGGCAGTATAGGGACGAGCAGGCAAGTTAAAAGAGGAGCCATTTGCTTTCTTTTCTTTTTTTCTGTGTTTTAATCATTTGAGCCTGATGCTCTTTGCCTGTAAACCACAATACTCATACAACCACTCCCTAATAATGAGAAATATCATTTAATAAATGAATACCATCTGCAAACAACCGTGCTGATTGTTTGATATGTATTACTTCATCTAGAAGAGGTAAACAGCTATAAGGCAGGGGTTACCTCCTCCAGTGTTCAGATTAGATCATGGAAGTAGAGAGTTAAACAGTTTGCCAGACACAGTATGGCAACTACACGTGGAACTGTCATCCCAGTACAGAAGCCAGAGACTTCAATGCCTTAACTGCTGTAATATGATGAGCCAATGTCCTAAATCTCTGTATTATTTTGTTCTACAAAAATATTTTGTGAGGCTTTCAAGAAGAAAGACTATATGTACTTTCCTTTGATCAGCATTAACTAGGCTGTTTTATGAGGATCTCTTAGGGAAAGTACACCTAAGACATGGATCCCTTCCTCAAAGAATTTGGAATCTAGGGATAGAGATTACAGAGACAAAAAGTAATCGTAACACAGCAAAAAAGTGGTAAGTATCACAAAAGAAGTACAGATGAGGTTTTTTTGGTAGAAAATTAACTGGCAGCTGGGAAGATCAGAGAATCTTAGAATACAGGCCAATTATAGCCAGATATAGAAATGTAAAAGTAGAAATACATACCAACAGGTACATATGGAAACCTTACCTAGCCATCTAATTTAGAAGTTTCCCCCAGCTTCATCATCTACAGGGCTAGCTGATGCTGTGTGTGCTGGAGCCAATTATATTCTCTCTTTGACCCTATCTCCTTACCTATAAATTGAAGAGAGTGACTTGTAGGACAAGCATGAGCCATATTCCAGGGCTCTGTATTCAGATTCTGATTGGTGGCCAAAGGGAGAAGCAATCCAGGGGAAGAAAGAGAGAATTGTTATAGACTCTTGAGGGACCGTTGCAAAGGAAGTGAGTTGAGAATGGATGCAATCTCTTCTACATGTCCAGAGAAATCCCTGGTTCTGGGAAGAACCTGCCCATAGCCATGAGAAGATAATGCTTGATGTCTGTCTTGCTCCCACCCTCTGGGGATCTGTAATTTTTACCTTTCCTTTAACTTGCACAATAAAAGGGTCTGAGTCTGGTCTTCAAATTCAGGCTATTTGGTTGTGGGGAGCTGGTTGGTAGGCCGCCTGGACTCAGATGACCTCTGCCCATTCTATTTCTCTGTGAAATTTCCATGATGCTACAATTCAAGAAATATGGATGAAGTACCATAATAGGGATAGTAGGGATCCAGTAAATATCTGGCATAGTAGGGATAGTAGGGATCCAGTAAATATCTACTGGAAGTGAGGAAAGAAGTGCTTGAAACAGACTGTAACAGAACCCAAATTTGTCTGTCCAATGCACAGTGAAGACCATCACTGAGACATCCGGTGTGCAGCATGGAAAGGGTTTATTTGAGAGGCAGCCAAACAAGGAGACAATAGGGCAAGCCTCAAATCCACCGTCCTGAACAGGAGAGAGAGGCAGGGAAATTTAAAGACAAAGGAAAAAAGGTCTAGGTAAAAGCTGCAGCTTTCATTATCAGTCCTGTTAACTCACTGGTTACTGGTTTCAAAGCCAAGGGCAGTTTTCCAAATGATCTAGCACCTCTTTTTTGGTGATAATAATTCAGGGTCCCTGCTAGGGATTTGAGACTTTCTCTCCCATCAACCACTCTTTTCACATTTCATTGGCAAAAAGTTACTGTACAATTTCCAAAGGGAACTATGCCATAAAAATAGACATCAAATCAATGGACAATTAAGCATCCATTAATAAAAATATGCAGACTCTGTTCTCAGGAAAGTGCAAATGAAATAACACTAAGTGGAAAAGTCAAGTAAAAATTATTACATAGACTCTGTAATTACTATAATGGTTACACATGGAAAGATATAAAATAGGCCAAGGAATGGTGAAAATAGTTGTTTAAGCAAAAGGAATAAAGATATAATTCCTTGTGAAACTGATTTAATCATAAATTCTTTTTCTAATGAATATATCATGGTACTTTTTCTTACCGTTGTCAAAAACCCACACCACAAAGAAAATATAAAAATCCCTACATAATCTCTCTCCCCAGGGAATAAGATTTAGCAGACTTTTAGCAGAATGCTGGAAAACTTCCAGATTTCAATACATATAAAAGCATACCTACACACATTTCTCCATAAATGGAACCATGCTCTGCATTCTGTTTTACATCTTTTTTATTTTTAATATCAACAGTGTTTTTGACAGTGGAAACAATGTAAGCTTATAAAAATCTTTGAACGTTAAACAATAAATAATCAATTTAAATGCAAATAATCCTAGAGGTTTAAAGACAAAGGACAAGGTATATTCTTTTCCTTGATTGCCATCAAGATTCCAATCAGGCGGAGCTCCACAGTTCCTAAATGCAGCAGCCTGGTAATAAGGCTGTGTCCTCCAAGGTCAGGAGGAAGGGCAAGAGAGGAATTCTGATGGTGTGGGGGAAGGGGACGTTAGCCCCATCTGTTATTTTGCGCCTGACCCGTCAAGACAGGGCTCCATGTAGTTCTCCACAGTGAGGAAGGAAGAAGTTGCCTTTTGTGTTAATTAAATAGATGTGAGCCCAGGGAGTCCATAAGTGAGCTGCAAAGAGGCAACCGCTGAAAAGCTGCCACATATGTGTAAGCGGGCCCCACAGGCTTGGTTTTGATTTTCTGTGTTTACACCCTCCCATCCAAGGAGACCTGCTATCCATATTCTGCAGGGCTCGCGCCTGTGTGCCTTCTCTCCCAAGGGATGCTTCTCAGCTAACGGAGGCTCTTATTCATTATCCTCGTGTCATTCTAGCTAATAGGACTGAGGTTTTCTTGAGGTCACATGGCAGTGCTGCTCCATCTTTGAATGAGGCTGCCTGGAAAAATGCCTTCTCCTTCTGCTCTGTAACTACTTGAGTAATGAAATAACGTAAGGTTATGCAGCTCAGCATATGGCATTTCCTTGGAGAGCAGAATCACAGGAATGGAAGCCTAGGAACTTAGTCTTTAGTTAGAACAGCCTCACTGAAGCCTCTCAGATCTACTAGACTCTCTATGTTTAACACAGGTCCCCTCGGTCTGGGGACTTACGAATGCAGGCCACTATAAACATTTTCGTCTTTTGGAAGGTGAGAGTCTAATGCGTGTATCCAATCCTCAAAGAGGTTTGGGGCACCCTAAGATGTAAAACCTCCTTACATTATAGAGTCCTGACCTGCCATAGCACACCCTGTTGTTGTTCTGGCCAGACTCCCTCAGATTCTTTTTGCTATTTCAAGCACACTCTTCCCCCAATTCCATATTGTTTTTGCTTGGAAAGGTCCACCCCTGTGACTTTTCAGAGACTCGTTGCTTACTCAGACCGAAAGCTGAATACTTGGAATTTACATGCCCTAGGAGTGGCCATTGGCCAATGACACAATGGTAAAATCTGAAAGCCAGGTACGTTGTCCCCAGTGGGGACAGTCTGATGGGTGTCTTATACTCCAGTGTGCCTGTGAACAGAATGGAGTTGGACTTTTGCCAGACATTGCTTGGCTTCTTCCCCTTCCACATCTTATTTCCCTCCCTAACTCCCTGTGTTTTTCTGGGAGTGCTTTCTTTTTTTTAAGATTTTTATTTATTTATTTGACAGACAGAGATCACAGAGAAGCAGGCAGAGAGAGGAGGAAGCAGGTTCCCTGCCGAGCAGAGAGCCCGATGCGGGGCTCGATCCCAGGACCCTGGAATCATGACCTGAGCCGAAGGCAGAGGCTTTAACCCGCTGAGCCACCCAGGTGCCCCTGGGAGTGCTTTCTTAACTCACACATAAGTCCTGGTCTCAGGGTCTCCTTCTGGGGAACACGCCAGAAGACCACTGCCTGGAGTATGCCAGCACGATAAGACTAGTAATCCCTTCCTCCTGAACCTCTTGAAAAAACAACTGATCACAGCCCCTTAGTGAGATGGGTTGTCCTGGACAAACAGGAAGCATTGTGAGGGGTAAAGCGAATCTGAAACATACAGATGGGCATATAACCAGGACAGAGGAAAAGGAAAGAGAGAAAAGAATGGTAAGAAATGGTAAAAGAATCATGTATTCACTTGGTTCCATGTCACACTGGAAAAGGTTTAAAATAAGAATGGAAGAATCTAGGTTCTTGTTTGGACTCCGGACATTATTAGCTGCTTGGCCTTCAACAAGTCACTCAAATTCCCTGAGCTTCAGTTTTCTGACTGTAAGTCAGTCATCATGACACCTAATTCATAGGCTTATTGGGAATATCAAGTAAAACAATGGAAATGAAAACATTTTAGTCAGAAACCATAATGAAACACTATCTTTCCTAAGAGTGTGCTTGTCTTCTGATTTAGGCTACATTAGTACCTAAGGTAGTACAGAAAGCACTAAAAATATGACACTGTCATACAATAGATTTTAGTCTAACTGGAGAAACAAATAAATACCTAAATCACCTAAACAGCAGGTAAGCATGAATCTATATACAAAAATGTGTAGATATCAAGGGCAGAAAAGATTCCAGAAGATGCTAAGGTCACACTTGCCCGGAGGAAGGGCCTAACGGCTGGTCATTTCTTTCTGGTAAACACTTTCCTGACACCTGTTCTCCTTCTTGGAACACTCTTCACATCATTAGAAATCAGTCATTCAATGTCAAGCTTTTCCACCAGATGGTAAAGTACAAATTGTATCTGAATTATTCACCCAAGACTCTCCAGTGCTTAGCGTGTCATCGTGGGTGCACAAGAAGTATTTCCTAATGGATCAGTGATCTGAGGTGAATGTTTTAGGGTAGATGGAATTTGAATAGGCGATTTGAAAGTATGTTGCGATGTGAATGAAAGTAGAAACAATGGGGACGCTTGGGTGGCTCACTTGGTTGAGCGGCTGCCTTCGGCTCAGGTCATGATCCCAGCGTCCTGGGATCGAGTCCCACATCAGGCTCCTTGCTGGGCAGGGAGCCTGCTTCTCCCTCTGCCTCTGCCTGCCACTCTGTCTGCCTGTGCTCACTCCTGCTCTCTCTCTCTCTCTCTAACAAAGAAATAAGTAAAATCTAAAAAAAAAAAAAGAAAGTAGAAACAATGGACAAAACTGTTTTGACTCCAGCAGGGTCTGTCGTCAGCACAGCCAGAGAAAATGTGGAGATGTAAGGTGAGAGGCACTCTGTAAAATGGTTTTGGTTGCCGGAGTGACTGACCTTCTTCCCTGAGGAGTCACTGGAGCTTTTGTAGCAGAACAATGAGTGGGAATCAGGGCTGTAGGAAGATCCTTCTGGCAGCAGGTGTGGGGTGTGCTGTGGGGCTGTGTCTGTGGGAGGAGCCAAGAGCCAGTGCCTGGGGGGCCGGGCAGTTAGACTAAAGAGCAGCCCTTGTCTGGAGGTGCAAATCATTGCAAGGGGTGCCTATCCTGCCTCAGTTTCCCTTTCATAATTTAACCAGAGATTAAATTTTTGTGTTGAAGTACATCCAGTCTCCATTCCTCACTATTTTTCTAACAAATGAATTGGCAAAAACAGATTTACATAAAACTAGAAAGTGAAATCACTGACACATCTGATGCACTGACCTATGGGTTTCCTTCCAGGCAGCACATGGCCTGTGCTGGAGCACTTTCGGGGGCCAAGCCCTCACTGCCTTAAGGCAACCCTGCTCCCTACCAGTGGAGTTGGCATCATTGACATGAGTGGTCATTTGTTCCGAGAAACTCCAGGAGAATGATCCCGCCCCTTGGTCTGGGACTGGCAGTCAGAAAACTTAGATCCTATTTGCAGAGGTGTCACTGGCTCGAGGAGATTGGGCAAGCCATTTCTTCCAAGTTTACTTCAGCGTTCTCACCTTCAGAATGATGAGGTTAGGCTAAATTGTTCATTTTCAAACCTAGGTGATCATTGCACAAGTTCCACTGAGGGAACTGGTTCGAACCTAACCAAACCCCCTGAATCCACATCTTTGAGAGCTGGGCTCAGGAATCAGATTAGGGACAAACTCAAGTGATCTTATGAAGCCAGCCTGGTCAGATGCAGGGAGAGGCTTCTGAGATCCCATGGACTAGATGAGCCCTTCCATCTTCTCCGGCTCTCAAAATTCAATTCCAGAATTTGGTTCTTTGATTCCCATTTTAGGAATAATTCAAAAAGTCATGTAACTATAATCTTTTTGTCATAATATACCAGTTTAGGGTTTCAAAGTGGGGGTGGGGGAGAGTATCACTAACAATGTAAACAATTTTACTCTAATTCTTCCCCTTCCTGCTATTGCAGAACTCTAATGCCCCTCTCTTCCAGTATTTTGGGGGTTCACTGGGGCATCATAAACACCCAGTTTCAGTTACAAGTGTATTCTGCTCTTCCACTCAGGCCCACCTCCTCCCTGGAGTGACACGTGTGTCATCTCTGAAACACAAGAATTCCTCCAAAAACTGTTGGTGCTACTGCTCACTCCATCCTGCTGATGGCAATTATCCCCTGCTTGCCAGTGGTATCACCATGAGTCTCAGCCACTAAGCCCACTGCTGGGGAAAGGGCCACCCGCATCACTAAGTTACAAAGAGATCAAATGGGTTTCATCTCAGGTGCTGCCTCAGACCAACCGAGAATCCCAAGCCTGCTTCAAGGTTTGCGGGAAATGCCATCACCAATTAATTAGGTCTGTTATGAGTACAAGGTTGAAAAATGATGGTTTGCCAAGGATGTGCCATCTAGTCCAAACTCCCTCTTTTTTTTTTTTTAAAGATTTTATTTATTTATTTGTTAGAGAGAGAGAGAGAGAGAGCACAGGCAGACAGAGTGGCAGGCAGAGGCAGAGGGAGAAGCAGGCACCCTGCCGAGCAAAGAGCCCGATGTGGGACTCGATCCCAGGACGCTGGGATCATGACCTGAGCCAAAGGCAGCCGCTTAACCAACTGAGCCACCCAGGTGTCCCCAAACCCCCTCTTTTGTTTTTGGCTGTCTGTTCTCTTTTACAGATGAGAACACTGAAGCCCAGAGAGAGACTTACCCAAATTTCCACAAGTACAACAGAGACATAGATTCTCCCAGGCAAAATTTTGGGTGGAGGCAGTTGGCCAATGTGCAGGACTTGAGGTTGGTGGGATCCTTCCCTGTGTGTGTGTGTGTGTGTGTGTGTGTGTGTGTGTCCTTAGCAACCCAGGAAATACTCCCCATTGTAATGCAGTGCCTCTTGTGCATAGTCTGTGTGGGCTTTCCAGATGTTTATCTGTCCTTTCAAAGTTAAAAAGAAATTCTCCACAGGATTGAGCCAGGCAGCCAGATCTCAGGCCATTACTTACTGCATTTTCTAATAGTTGCTATCTCCCCTTTGTTAAAGGGTCAGCTATAAAATAACGCTTCCTTTGCTGAAAGCCTGCACTGCTGGACAGATTAGATAACTCAGGGGATTTGCAGCAGACTGTAGAGCCTTTAACCCCTGGGTCACTCTTTCATCTCTCACCCAGATTAGGCCTGACAGTTGTTCAGGAGCCTCCCTGGAACGGAATGGTTGGCCACTTGTCTCAAGACAATCAGCACCAAGAGATAGAACCTTTTCGAATGTCTTGAAATACATTTTGTCATCTCTTTTACCCCGGTTGTCTGTCATTCCACAAACCAACAGAGACTCACGACTTCTGGATGATGTTTAGTTGGCACAGAACAAGGAGGCACTGGCCATTAAAACGGGGCTGGCGTCTGGCCCCAGAGCTCTGTCCACAGGCTTCACCACCTCTGATCCTGATTCCATAGTAGGTGCTAGAAAAGCATCACTTCTTGAAGAGGTTCTCTACCACATTTCAACAGAGTTATTCATTCCCTACCGTGTCTACTTCCCAGAGTGATGCCCAGTACTTTCAGGGGGTCTCTCTCTCTTTTTTTTAAGATTTTATTTATTTGTCAGAGAGAGAGAGAAAGAGCACACAAGCAGGGAGAGTGGCCCGCAGAGGGAGAAACAGGCTCCCTGCTGAGCAAGGAGCCCTATACTCGATGTGATCCCAGGACTCTGGGATCAAGACCTAAGCCCAAGGCAGACGCCCAACCTATTGAGCCACTCAGATGTCCCCATGCCCAATGCTCTTGCACTATATCTTGCAGACTGTAACTGTTCAATGTCTTGGTTAAGTTCAACCCACTCAGAGATACAGCATAGAATTCACTTGAGAACATTTCAATTTACATGGTAATTATTGTGATCATTGATTCTATGATAGGAATAAAGACTGACATGAGAAAGCGTATTTTTTTTTTTTTTACTTTCTTAAAAGATTTTACTTATTTATTTGACACAGAGAGAGAGAGCACAAGCAGGGGAAGCAGCTGGCAGAGGGAGAAGCAGGCTCCCCACTGAGCAGGGAGCCCGATACAGGGCTTGATCCCAGAATCCTGAGCTGAAGGCAGATGCTCAACTGACTAAGTCATCCAGATGCCCTGGGAAAGAGTATATTATAAATGATATTTTCATTTCATTTCATGCTCTGGAACCTCTCCAACCATAACTATGGCCATTCTTTTAGTGTTCACGGAAGAGCAAAACCTTTATATATTTGCAGATCTCTAGAATTCTTGTCCTAAATTCTCCCAAATTCTCCCTCCTCCTTCTCCAAGTTTCTCTCAGGTCAGGAGCCTCTGTCCACTGGATGTATTTACGCATGTGTGTATTCTTACAGGTAGTAGTATCTGTTGAAATCCCTGCTGGATTCTCTGTTCCTACAATTATGTTTCATTTTCATAAATGCACAACAGTCGTAAAAAAAGGGTGCGGAAAAAAAGCAGGCCGGTGACAATTTTCTTTTTTTTTTTTTTTAAAGAATATTTATTTATTTATTTATTTGACAGACAGAGATCACAAGTAGGCTGATAGGCAGGCAGAGAGAGAGGAAGGGAAGCAGGCTCCCTGCTGAGCAGAGAGCCCGACGCGGGACTTGATCCCAGGACCCCAAGATCATGACCTGAGCCGAAGGCAGAGGCTTAACCCACTGAGCCACCCAGGCGCCCCCCGGTGACAATTTTCAACCCAAGTTACTATTTACTGATACACATTTGTATCCCAAATCTTTCGATGGGAGACCAAGTCAGCGCGGAGGGTGCCCATTCCTCCCTTGCTCTGATGCTGCTGCCCTTGCTGTTTTCTTTGTCCTTCTACTTTCATAAGTATCATTAGCAAATTAGGGATAATCATGGAGTATTATTAGGCTTTTCTTTATCAGAGAAAGGTATTATCAAAAGAAGGTATTTTGGAGAACTATGGTGTAGTAGAGAGAACATTAGATTAATAGTTTAAAAAAAAACAACTAAAACCCTTCGTCTGATCAGACTGAGTGTTTGGCCATTGACTTAAGCCTCCTGGGCTTCAGTTGTGTCATCTATAAATTGAAAAAATAATTCCTGCCTCATAACATAGTTAAAGAGATCAAATACTTTCATGTACATGAAAGAATCTGCAAGCTATTAAAGTTCTGCAGTTTTACTTGTAATACATTTTTTATGGTTATAAAAGTAATGGTAGTTTATTATGGAAAACTGCAAAATGTAATGAAGTATGAAGTCAGTTAATATAGCTCATGAGCTCACAATTCAAAAGTATCTCCTGTTACAATATTGACATGTGAACTTCCACAGTATTTTTTTCTCTCTGTATGTACAGTGAATATGTTTTAAAAATTGAGGTCTAGAAGCACGGTTCTGTGGATGTACTTTTTTCGCTTAAGATATCTTGTGTGTGATGGGGCGCCTGGGTGGCTCAGTGGGTTAAGGCCTCTGCCTTTGTCTCAGGTCATGATCCCAGGGTCCTGGGATCCAGCCCCTTGTCAGGCTCTCTGCTCGGCAGGGAGCCTGCTTCCCTCTCTCTCTCTCTATGCCTGCCTCTCTGCCTACTTGTGATTTCTGTCTGCCAAATAAATAAATAAAATCTTTTAAAAAAAAAAGATATCTTGTGTGTGACGGACTGAGGTGTTTCCTTGAAACTCACATGTTGGGGCCCTAATCCACAATGTGATTGTATTTGGAGATAAGCCCTGTCAGAGGTAAGTAAGGTCAAAGGAGGTCATAAGGGTGGGGTCAAAGGAGGTCATAAGGGTGGGGCCTTAATCCCAAATGACTTAAGTGTTTTATAAGAAGAGGAAGAGACCCCCAGGCTCTGTGCTCGTGGAAAAATGGCTTTGTGAAGTTACAGGGAGAAAGTGTCCCTCTGCAACTCAAGGCCAGAAACATGAGAAATAAATTTCTATTGTTTAGGGATGCCTGGGTGGCTCAGTTGGTTAAGCAGCTGCCTTCGGCTCAGGTCATGATCCTAGCGTCCTGGGGATCGAGTCCCACATCGGGCTCCTTGCTCAGCAGGGAGCCTGCTTCTCCCTCTGCCTCTGCCTACCACTGTCTGCCTGTGCTCGCGCGCTCTCTCTCTCTCTAACAAATAAATAAATAAAATCTTTAAAAAAAAAAATTCTGTTGTTTAAGCTACACGTTTGTGGTATTTTGTTATGGTAGCCCTAGCAAACTAATACATGGAGCATTTCTCTTTAAACATTCTTAAAGAATTTCATTTTTCATGTCCATGGGTTCATTCTTTTGATATAATTGTGTAATGAATCCTCTATTCTGATTACTTAGGTCCTTCCCAGTTTCTGTCATAACAAATAATGCTTCTAATATTCGTATATATTTGTAAACTTTTTTTTTTTTGGTACAAAATGCTCTCAAAACGACTGTAGTATAAATTAATGGGACTAAACTATGGGAATTCTTTGTACTATTTTGGCATCCTTTCTGAGTTACAAAATACTTTAAAATGAAAGTTAAAGAAAGAAAAAGAAAGAGAGAAAGCCCATAACAAGGATAGAATATGTCTAGAATATTTATACAAGTATTATCTGCTGCCATTATTATTTAGGTACAAGACCAGACAAGCCTTCTTGGAGATCAATATTCTGATTACAAATACCATCAATCAAACAGAGACTCTAACATAAATGCTTTCTGCTAGTAGGAATTTGACAATGCGGCACAAAAGGGATGGAAGGAAAAGATGTTCCACAGAAAGTATCTTTCTAAAAGTTATTGCTCCCACACAGAAGAGCCAACGTAGGAGTGGTGGTAGGATCACAGCTGTTGGTAGTCTCTTCTTTAATTTTATGGACAATGGCCATAGATACTTATCTCCCTATATCCCCCATATTATGAAAAGATTTACCCTGGCTCTTATAACTGGGGTGGTACTCCCTGGGATTTTCTGGGAGTGAGATAATTCAATTAATGACAAATATTTACTAAGCACCTAATGTATATATACAAAGCTTTGTTAGAGGTTACAGAAATTAATAAGGATGAGTTCCTACCCTCTAGGCGGACAAGCTAGTGAGGCAGACTAATAGGAAAACAACGAGCTGTCATGAAAATTGAAGGAAATAAACCCGTTGGGAGCTGGAATAGTACTGACTAAGCATTAAAGAGATTAGGGCATCAATAATAGAGGAGGTGGCATTAAGGGACAAATAGGGTTTTGCTAGGCAGAGTCAGATGGAAAGCTGCTAAAAATACCCCATATCTGAAGAGAATGCCTGGGGGCTGAGGAGGTATGGTACAGAGGATGTGTGATGGGGGTGGTGCATCTGGGTGTGAGAGCCATGAATACTGGACAATGGGTTTGGGAAAACCAGGAAGCCACCAAGAGCTTTTTTTTATTCAATTTGCATTTCAAGATTACTGAGAAAATTATAAGGGATAAAAAGAGTAGAAGGAAATATATCATGCCTGGTTCAAGAGTGACAGAGGAGAAAAATTCGCTCCCCACCCCACTCCAGCCCACCTTCCATGGTTCAGTTCGGGAAGATGCTGCTGCTCTTTGCAGAGCCAGACAGTGGGAGTTATGTGTCAGTCACACACTACAAGGCGGTGATATGAGGTGATCAGGCAAAGGATTCCACTCGTTTCTTCCAGGTGCTTGGCAGGTACGTTTTATATTTGTTAAGGCATGGAACAAATGGTTCACTCTTCACTTGTGTCAATGTGTAACGCATCTTCGTTTACAAAGCTTCAGCTGGCATCTGCCAGTCTTGATGTGGCTTTCGGAAGGTTGCATACCCTATCTGAACTTCAGTTTTCTCCTTTGTCTAACGTGGGACATAATTAGAGACCTCATAAGGATCTTGCAAGCATTAAATGAGATAATGCACGTTAGGGGGGTTTGTTAGCTACCAAGAGTAGTATAGACGTTATTGTTATTATAATTCTGTATTTCTGATTTCTATTTGATGGGAATGACAGAGAAAATATTCTGTACCATCTTACCAGAAGGTGGCAGCATGTTGTTTGCTAGGCACACCCTCTATCTTTTAAATCTAGGAGGTATTTTCTGGAGACTTCTTCAAGCAACCATGAAACTCTCATGGGAAGGCGTTTGAGCTTGAAGACCTTGATTCTTCTATTCTGTCTTACGTTGTCTTCTTTCAGACAAGAGGGGGATTAATATAGAGAAAAGTCGCTGGAAGCCAAGTCTTCTTAGAAGCTCAATTAAGGAGCATGCAGGGTCTGTGACAGTCAAGGCCTCACATTTATTTGTGGCTTCTTAAAATTCCCTCAGTGTTCCCTGGTGTTTGAAGCAGGCACTTGTGCTTTGGTTTTATGGATCTGTTGAATGCTTTTATCTGATTGTCTACCAGTTAATGTACATCGGCATATTCACATGCATTCACTGAACACCTCTGGCTATAGAGATGAACTGAAGAAAATTCCAAAAATAGCCACATCCTTCAGGATTTTTATAGCCAGTCTTGTTGGGAAGACCAAGCATGAAAAGGTTTGAAAACAGTTAAGAAATGATATATCAACATGAACAAAGGAGCTATTGGTTGAATCGTGGAGGCCCTGTAAAATACAGATATGGTCTGAGTAAGATAAGTGGTAATACATTTTTGGAAGAAATGTATTCTACCTGTTATTTCATATCAAAATATTTTTTGAGACATTTCACAACCTCTTCCACTGCACACATCCCCAAAGCAGACCCAGCATATCCCACACACCACCATTCCTCACAGTGCTCTATTTTTGTATATGTATCTTCTTAGGATAATATTATCTTTGGACTTTGTTAAAAATATGTTATTTCTCATTATTTCTTATAATGATATAAGGCAGTTTTCTGGATATACTGTAAAACTAAGGCTTTGGACAATAAGGGCTATGAATATCTCTATATTTATCTGAATATCTCTGTAGTGTGTTTAGTAAAATAAAATAGCTTTTGTCAAGTAGTTTTGTTGATAATGTAGAGATAGAATATATATATCAAACCTAGGAACCTCTTTAACTATTTTTAACAATTTTTAAAAATTGCTTTCAGGGGGCACCTGTGTGGCTCAGTTGTTAGGCATCTGCCTTCAGCTCAGGTCTTGGTCTTAGGGTGCTAGGATCCAGCCCACAACGGGCTCCCTGCTCAGCGGGGTGCCTGCTTCTTCCTCTACCACTCCCCCTACTTGTGTTCCCTCTCTCACTGTCTCTCACTTTCTGTCAAATAAATAAAGAAAATCTTTAATTTAAAAAAATTGCCTTCAGTTCTCTACTTGGATTTCCCCTTGAATATCAAGTATTCCCTTGACTTAGTTTTGCTTCCCGCCTCAAGAATGATGAAAGCACAATATGTAGGTATCACGATGAAAGCCAAGTTGATATGAAGTACCATCCAATTGATCCTTACCCTTTGGTTTTGTCCAATGTGGAAACAATGAGGTGAGGGGGGGGTTGTTTGTTTTTTGGGTTTTTTGTTTGTTTGTTTTTTAGTTTTAGGAACTATTTACAGAGTGGCATGAGGTGCATAGCCTGGAATCCAAAATTGACAGTACATTAGATTGGGTTTCATTAGGAAAGAGCCCAGGGCCCCACTCATGATTCAATCTCTGTGATCATTGTGCCTCAGTGATAGGAACTAACAAAGTCTCCAGGTCTCTACAATTTTTCCTGCAGCCCATAACACTTATAATTACCATTGCTATCATTTTCATTTCCAAATTTGTTTAAAAATCTTTCTGATTTTGCCCAAGATCCAACTGAAGTGACTTGCGATCACGGAATAAACAAAGATTTATCTAGCCAGGCATTTCTTTTGTCTGTGAGATTAAACAAATTCTTAATCCATACCAAAAGAGATCATTCTAGACCACAAGAGACATTTACTAACACACCTGTTGACCTGTGAAAGTCATTTCTCTTTTCTGAATCTCATTTAACTCATCTGTAAAAGAAAGAGATGGCATCCATTGTCTCTGAGGTGCCTGTCAGCCTCAACCTTCTGTGATTCTGAGAGAGGTCAAGTTCTGGTAGTTGACCAGGATTCAGTATCAGGCTCCTTCCTACAAGTAGGGAGGGTCTTTTTAATGCAATTCTTTTCACCGTGCATATTTGTATCAGTACCTGAACTGGCTGGTTGACTGGCACCTGATCAATAATGGGGCTTCACACGTAAACTGGTCCACCAGATCAACCCCTTCCCCTTCCAGTTTGGAAGCACCTTTCAGGTAGTGAAAAATTCCCTTCAGAGCTGCCTACATCCTCCAACAAATGTGGAAAACATGAATGCTGCCTCGAGTGATGAACATCACCAACCTAAGGCAATTATCATCGATGGATCAGCAAAAAGAACACTTGCCCTAGAATAAGAGAGCTTACTTTTGAGACCTAGCTCTGGTCCTGATATTGGCTTGAGTCCTAGGACCTGAGCTTCAGTTTACACAAATTTGAAATATAAGAATAACAGCTGACTGTGCTGGCTACGGTGTTCATCAGGTGACATAATAGATGTGAACTTTTATGAAGATGTATCATTCAACATTAATTGAGAATTCACAGTAGGAAAGCATTACAGTTTTTAAGGACCCTCCAGGGAAAAAAGAATGTGGCTGGCATGCAAAAAGAGCAATGTAAAAATAGACTAAAACTGATAAGTTAATGAGAAGAGTACAAAATGTCATGAGCAGAGACAATGTCCATGTAAGTCACTACAGCAACAGAGGAAATAAGTTAAACCAGAAGAAAATCTCAACAGACAAGAAACCAGTAGGGGAATAAAATAGCTATCTTTGAGTTAAAGCCATCAGAAAAATACCCCTAAAAAATCTTTCCAAATTAGAAAGATGCCATATTCCAGGAACTCAAGATAAATGTCATTCATAACATTAGAAATGTCCCCAGTTAAATACAACAGGTTAGAGGTGTACACCATAGTAACCCTCTCAGAGATGTTACCAATGACATAAGACAAAATAAAGGAACAAACAAATCCATTAACTATGGGGAAAGAAGTTTTTTAAAAAAAGGCTCATTATTTGCCTATAATACGATCGTCTATCTAGAAAATCAATGAGAATCCATTTTTTAACATTATAAAGATTAAGATATATTTAATATTTTATTATATTAATATTTAATATTGCCTTATTTAATATCAATAGCTTTCCTAAATATACCAGTTAGAAAGTATAAAATAAAAATGGCAATCACAATAACAACCCAAACTATAAAATTCCTATAAATGTGAAGATTATATGATTTATTAAAATGCACAAAGACCTGGATAAATGGAGACTCCTTGTAAATAAGCAATTCTGGGTGACATGTTGGCATGTGAATAACTTCAAGACATTTTTTAAAAAGTTGCAGAATAATATGAAAGGGAAAAAAGCTGGGCCTTTCTAAGTACATGAATGAAAGTAAATGCCTAGCAAAAATTAATGTGGTTACCCCAGGGAAAATGTTGGGACTGAGCACAAGAAGGGATTTATTTTTTTCTGTCTTCTCAGAATTTCTTCTAGCAATATATAACCGAGAGGTATTAGTACCAATGAGGAAAATGAAGGAAGGATGAGGGAGAGGAATTTCTTAGAGTAGCCCTTTGAAAAATGGGAGGTGCTTTTCAACAGCGGGAGACAGGTAGCAAAAGCATTCCAGAACAAAGGGAAAACCTCGAGGAAAGGAACAGGAGCATAAACATGAAGGGGACAGAAGTATGACAATGGCCCATTTGCACCTTGCAAATTTAGAGTTGATGGAGCACATTTCACCCAGAGTCTCATATGAGAGGCACTATAACGCAGTGGTTTAAAAGCGTCAGGTCTGTGTTTAAGTCCCAGCTCTGCTCCGAGCTAGCTGTGCGACCTGGGGCAAGTTACCCACCTTCCCTGAGCTTCCATTTCCTTGTCTCTAAAGATGGACTAATAAAAACACCTGACTTGTGATAACATCTTTTTTTTTTTTAAGATTATTTATTTATTTATTTATTTGAGAGAGAGAGATTTTTAAGATTATTTATTTATTTATTTATTTGAGAGAGAAAGCATGAGCGGGGGGAGGAGCAGAGGCAGAGGGAGAAGCAGACTCCCCGCTGAGCAGGGAGCCCAATATGGGACTTGGTCCCAGGACCTTGAGATCATGACCTAAGCCAAAGGCAGATGCTTAATAGACTGAGCCACTCAGGCACCCTGACTTATGGTAACATCTCAACCAGAGAACCAAAAGGCCCTTGTAGGACCTTCTTAGCTCTTCTAGTCTACTCCAAAATTTGGATATTTTTTTCTTCCATAGGAAAACACCATGTTTTCCAATTTTCTGTCATGAAAAGCACTACTATTTTTATACAAATAATATCTTTATGGGCCTCTTTTCGCTGAGATGCCATGTGATAAAATGTTAATGGACCAAATGTGTTTTAGAATCTGGGCCAGAAAAACACACATTTCTTTGAGCAGGGGACCGGTCAAAGGTCACTAGAAAGTAGCTTCCGCAGCATTACTTTTCTTTCTGATTTGCTATAGATTGGGCCCTTTCTCTTCTCAGTGAAAGACATGAGGGGAAAAAAGATAAATGAGAATGCAAGTCAGCCTCCAAAAAAAAAAAAAAAAAATCACTTCCAGATAAGAAGGCAGATCTTTCCCTCAGCCTGGCTACAGGTGAGACAGAAGTCAGTAACCATGGTTAATATTTTAACAAGGATGCAGGCATAAATAACATCATTACCAAATGTGATTCCACAAACTGGAGAGGTTGTGCCAGTGGGTTTATGCATGATTAGGCTTTTAGAGAAGGAAGAAGGTAGAAGATAGAAATGCAGTCAGAATCTGATTTTTATCATCTCAGAATTACAGGAAAGAAATGGTGAGTCAGTAGAGCATAAGAAGTCGTGTTCAATATCCCAAAGGGAATTCTTTAGGGGTAGAAAAACCTATATGGATTGTATACAATTATAAAAGTACCTTACATGAATTATGCATGTTGGAACTGAAGCTTCCAAAATCTAAATCACTGATCTATAAGAACATGGGTTAAGTTCTGAGTTAGCATCAGTTTGCTTTTTCCAAGATTGTTCTCATATATTCTGCAACATTCACTCCTCACTCAGTTCAGGGAAAAAAATTCACCATTGTCCTCAATTCCTTTTTGATCTTTAAAATCTCCTTAAAGACCTATCTAGCCCACTATACAGATAAGTTGATTAATTTTCAAAAATGTTAACTGAGAAAACTAAATGAGAAGAGAAGCTCAATGATTTAACTTTGCTGCTCAAAATCCCCCAAATGCCTATATCACTTTCTTCTCTTTGACACAAAGCCTTCTTGATTTAAAATTTCATATCAAGCTCTTATCCACTAGAACAGAAGACCTGTGTCTGATATACTTAGGCTGTCCTTGCCCCCTCCACCCTGAAACATTTCCCTCTTATTCCACTGCCCCCATGTGCTTATGCCCAGGAGGTTCTGAACAGCCTCATGTTCCTCAGCACAGGGTTCCAAGAGAGGCTGGACAGCTCTGTCAGCCTGTAACTGAGTAGCCCTGATTCCTGGCTTCATCCTATCACAAGGTCCCCATGAATGTTAGGGCCAGTGTATAAAAGTCCCCAGAGCAATATTACATTATACACCACATTTAGTGGCTAATAGGTCACCCCATCATCATCAAAAGCATTCCTGAGCATCTCTGGCCAGAGGCCGTATACCGGAGAATGCTTGCAGTATTACTCTGTGTTTCAGAGGCTGGCCTGGGAAATTTTTTTCTGAAGAAGTAGTGTCCTTCAAAGAATTATAGAATTAATAGGTTGTCACAGGTCTGGGTATCACCAAGTTGACCTGTGTGATCAATCCTAAATCAGGTCATAACATAGAGTGGCTAAGACTAGACCTATCAGAATTCAGAATTAATATGATAGAGGTCAGGTTTGATTCTACTGGAATCACCCAAGCTCTGTAACTGACTCACTCACAAAAACCTAGGTTCAGCTGGTCATTTATAAGTGTCTGTTCTCATTTATGAAGGGGAAGAGTGTATGAGTGTATGAGTGGCTTCATAGAGTTTCTCCTCTCTCTTGGTGACAGAAGGAACCCAGAGCATATGCTCTACCAATGGTGAGCAAGGGGTCCTGGGTTTGGGAGAAAAGACGTTTGAATGTAGGCTCTCTATTTACCTACATGTATCTTGGACAAAACTGTGGATCACAATGAACTCAGATTGCTTCAATAGTAAGATGAGGATAATGACTACTGCCTACCTCATAAGATTATTGAAAAGCTCAAATTTGGTAATGATTGTGAAAGGGCTTCATAAAATGCAAAAAATTATATACACATATTTGGAATTATTTGTGTTATATTATGATCATCATTATTACAGTGCTGATGAGCCTACTTAATGTGTACAATAACCACCTGGAAAACTTGTTAAAATGCAGATTCTAATTCAGTAGATCTGAGAAGTGACCCAAAAGTTTACTTTTTTAATAAGATTCCAAGTGATGCCAGTAGCACTGTTCTGGGGACCACACTTTATGTGGCAGGCATTCAAGACCACTCAGGACCCTTGAAAGTGATGAATATCTACAAGGTTTCCATATGTGACTCTGGGAGTAAGACTCAGAATATCTCAGAGTGTTTATTCTATTTTGAACATAAAGGCAGTTTTTGCTTTGCACTGATTGCACGCACCAAGAGCACAAGAGTCTGTCACATAATATCAATTGTGGACTGTTGGATTGTGTTACCATAAACCACAAATGCAATCAAAGAATACTGAGAAATGTCTTCTATACATTTTTTTTTTTTTTGGCCTTCAGAGCTTTGCTTTGCCTAAATACTCAGCTACTCTTTAGAGAAAATTCAGTTTGGAAATCTGTTCTTGGCACTCCTGATAAATTATTTCCAGTAGAGAAGAGAAGTGACTGAATGGCCTGAAAGGAACTGCTCCTTTCCACGTGTCCACCAGGTCCCAGCAGCTGCTCTCACTGTGAAATTCATCTTTGTCACAAATAGCAAACCACATGCTATAGGATATCACAATCTCATTATGGGATGTCATCTCACAGCACAAATACATTATTTTCACCAGATTTACAGACAGCACAGCCCATGTCACCACCAGCATGTGATGGATAGGCTCGATCTGGACGTATTTGGGTGTGTGATTTACACATGGCAGGACCCTGGCAGACATAGACTGCAGCCAGCCCCAGAAGGGCTCTAGAGAAGCTTTCTCCTTCACGGTCTCTTAAACACAAAACCCAGTGGTTGGAAAATGTTGTGGCACCTACTTTAAAGGAAAGAAATAGGGACTACTTCAAAAATCTCGCTGTCACACTTTCCTAAGCACCCCATGTACTCAAATTTAGAGCTCACAAACAAGGGGATTTTGGTGGAATTCACAAAAGACTCCATTGGATGGGCCGGCAAAAACATCTGGTATTAAATTTCCTACTATGGAAAAACTTATTTAACAAGGCATTGTATCTTCCATGAGAAGAAGTATTATGGTGTGGCATTTTGGAATTCCTATAGAGATCAAATCTTACCAGGAGAGTGAGATGTGAGAGAATTACAAGTATTCTTTTACTAGTGGCCACTTTATCTCTGGAAAGAGAGAACCAGATCTCGGGAAATGAAGCAGTGTAAATCTCACAGTGGAGAATTTCAGTATGAAAGTGTCTAAAACCCCTCACATCTTCTATTCGATGCTCTAATCTCGTCCCCACATTATAGTTGCCCAATCTCTGCTTGAATACTCAGGGTACTAGGGAGATCATTATCTCCAAAAAAAATTTCTTTATTTTTGAAATTCTTGGGCCATTGGAAAGTTCTTACACAGAATGAGTTTACGCCTCCAATTGCCACCCTCTGGCCCTAGTTCTAGTGGTTCACAGCATAAGTCTATCTCATTGTCTCCCCAGCTCCCTCACCTCTTTAAATGCTACTTACTGTGATTGCATGAGGCCCACTGGGATCATCCAGGCCAACCTCCTCATCTCAAGATTCTTAACCATATCTGCACGGTCCCTCGCTACAATTAAGCTGACATGCTCACGGGTTTCAAGGATGCATATGTAGACTTGGGTAGAGGGAGGCATTTTCTAATATTGGTGTGTTTTTTTTCTGACCTAGAAAGAGGAAAGGGTGAAGAAAGCACAGGCAGCCCAGATTCTGGCCTTAGCATCTCTCCTCCACTACCTGGCTGTATGATGGGGTAGCTTATCTTCAGAGCCAGGACAAGGGTAGGCTGAGACTCTCAAGGAAGCATGAAGTAAGGTGGCACTCGGCCTCAGGGCCCAGTCTATATTCACACGCCCTGCGAGCGAGGGTCTCCAGAAATTTCAAGCCCTAAGTGTCTTGCTTGCCTTATCGTAGGCCCTGCATCCCTTTATCATTCTATGCCTTGGTTTTCTTCTCTGCAAAATTGGAATATAAAATTAATAATCATTGCTCTTCTTTACCTTGCCTTTTTGTTTTGCTTTATCTCATAAGGAAGTTACACGAAATTTCTTTGTCTAAAATAAAACACTATACACACATTTGTGGCAGTGAAGACTTTTATAAAGCATGAGGGTAGGATAAATACTTCCTACTTTTCACCCAATTAATATAAAAATTAATTCATGTAAACAAAACGTGTTAAGGTACATGTTTACATAGACAAATCAGGAATGTCTAAAAGGAACTGTATTGGTTGATGGTGATGGTCTTCAAACTTGGCTGCCCACTGGAATCACCCAGAGAGCTGTACAAAGTCTTGATACCAGGGTCTCATCCCCAGTGAATCTCATTTAATTCGTGTGGGGTGCAGCTCAGGCACTGGGATTTTTAAAACTCCCTAGCTGACTCCAATGTGCAGCCAAGGTTGAAAACCGCCAGTTAATGCCTACTTTAGAAGCCTCAGAAATGTGTTTCAAATTGATTTAAATTTTATAGAGAGTAGAGAACACACTTTTCGTATTTGCAGAAGGTATGCCATAGAATCAACGTGACAGGCAAAATTTATAAAATCGTATTCTGATTCATATACAAAACCATTCTATTAACATAAATGAGGCACCTAAATATCAAGATTCAAGTAAATGCTTATTTTTTACCCCAAAAAACTATTATGGATTTGTAAGAGAAGAACAGCCTAATACAATGTCTCTTTCATAGATTAAATTCTGTCTAATCTTGGCTTGGCAGTGGTTCTAGATATTAACACATCAGAACCAAGGAGCTCTGAAAATGCCCTTACCATGCTTCAAAT
>ML105232.1:36677-76316 GCA_003697995.1 Taxidea taxus jeffersonii | reverse complement strand
GGCGGGGAGCCTGCATCTCCCTCCCACTCTGCCTACCTCTCTGCCTACTTGTGATCTCTCTGTCAAATAAAAAAATAAAATCTTTAAAAAAAAATAGAATACTTAATGCTAACATTTAGATTATATGCTACCTTTTGAGTGATTTTCACAAAATTCCTGTGAAGTAAGTACTGTGATGGGCATTATTTTACAGAAGAGGAAACTGGAAATCAAAGTTAAGCAATACAAAAGAATATAGTAGGCCCTGGCATAACCAAATTATAATACACTGTAGTCATGGGGGTTTGTTAAATAGCTTGAACCTCAGGACGACTGGGTGGCTCAGTTGGTTAAGCAGCTGCCTTCGGCTCAGGTCATGATCCCAGCGTCCTGGGATTGATCCCGCATTGGGCTCCTTGCTCAGCGGGGAGCCTGCTTCTCCCTCTGCCTGCCACTCTGTCTGCCTGTGCTCACTCTCTCTGACAAAATAAATAAATAAAATCTTTAAAAAAAAAAAATAGCTTGAACCTCTTGAGAATGCCTGGCTGTGAAGGATTAACTTCAGGTCACACCCTACACCTTTGAAGAACAGAAGTGTGTCTTGTGATTACCTGTATCTCCCAGGCTCCCTGCTGTACTGGTCCATTGTCTGCCGGAAGCTCCGGACAATGTCATGCATTCCCACTTGCGTGGTGGTGAAGTCGTGGTGCAGCTCCCAGTAATGTGTCACTGTGTCCTTTGGAGACAGAAAAGCATGGCTGCCATCACTTCCCATGTCAGATGTCCATAGCTGGCCTTATGCGAATATAGACTGTCTCTTCAAAGGGCTCAAGCCAAGGCATACATCCTGAAAGATGGTCCTAGGACTTTCACTGGATTTTGTGGCTGGAGAATAATATTCATGACTATTATCAACTGTAAATCTAGTAAACATACTTTACTGAACATCTGACCATTAACTACAATAGTCTACTTAGCAGAATCCTCCTCCCAAACATTTAATTCTCCTAAATGCTGCACCTAAAAGCAAAGCAAATATATAGAACTCACTGTTACACCTATGCTTGATCTGCTCACGAAATTTCTGTCCAAAGTGTAATAGTAAGAATAAAGGCTAGAAGTGGTAAAGAACCATTTTGCCAGGGTTTCAGTAATTATTCCTGATATTCATTCTATGTCTTCCTAGGGTTACAGTAATCTAGAACCCAAAGTAAAAGATTCTAACACAAGCTAAGGCTGTAAGTCCTGGGTTGGGACATGGACAGACTAGACAGTGTAAACCTGCATTGCCATTCATTCAGGGGACCCCTTTTTAGTAAGTGAACTTGCTAGATCTAGAGTTTTTGGAATCTTAGCTCTTTACCTGAAATAACTTTTTAGTTTTTTCTTGAATGCCACACAAAACCTATTGTTCTGATCATAACTGGAAACATGCCTGCCTTACAACATTTCATCATAATTAGCAAGATTACTTTGAGATTTCTTCTCCAAAGATAAGTGTTTCTCTTTGGGACTAATAAATCACTTTCCCGCTCCTTCATTATTCCTATTGGAAATCATGTGCTTTACCCACCCCACAAAAAATAGCCTTTGGTTCATGACATGCTCTCGTAATTAGTCCATGCATTGCCAACTTTTCTTTAGTTAACTGATTTGGCTTAATGAGATTACCCATAAGTCTATTACTCAGGACAGAAGCTAGATACTTGCTAATAACAATTTCATTTTATTTTATAAGAAGGGCATCATGCTATAATTATTTAAGGGTTTTTTCACTAAACATTATACAGCTAAGATTCACCCATATTGTGTGTCACTGTAATTCATTTATATTGACTGATGTATACTATTCCATCATGTAAATCTACAAATCCATTATTTTGAGACCCATTTTAGGACTCTTGTCTACTTTGCCATTGAACATAAAGTGTCTGTAAAGTGGTGGTCAGAAGAGCACAGTGGCGTCGTGGTTCTCATGTGTGACATGGGGGGAAAGGTGAGAGCCACTGGTGTGGAACTGCAAAGAGCCCAGACTCTGTAGTGAGATATGCTTGGTCTGTAATTCTATTTATCATCTCTGCCACCCCTGAAAAATTAACTTCTCTAAGATTTCCTAATGAGGATCATGAAATGTCTCTCATGAGCTGCTGCAAAAGCTGAATGGACTGTCCTAAGTCAACATACAGCATACAGGAGACAGCAAGTATTTGTTCCCTTTTGTGGTTCCTTTAATGACTACAGAAGCACCTGAGGAATTACAGGTCTCCTCACCTTAGCTTGAATGAGATGATAAAATCACAGTGAGTAGTTAATAGCTGTTGGCAGAGTCCAGTGTCCAGCCCTCAGAACCCTTGTCACCGAAGTACACCCTATACCAGAGGGGACCAATGGATGGAAACATCTAGGCATATGGATTTGAAACTCTTGTACTTCCTGAAGAAAGTGATTGAAAGCACTTCCTATAGGGCCACCTGGCTGGGCTCCATCAGTGGAGCATGTGATGCTTGGTCTTGGGATTATGAGTCTGAGCCCCGTGTTGGATGGAATTTACTTTAACAAAAAGGGGGGGGGGTGCCTGGGCAGCTCAGTGGGTTAAAGCCTCTGCCTTTGGCTCAGGTCATGTTCCCAGGGTCTTGGGATCGAGCCCCACATCGGGCTCTCTGCTATGTAGGGAGCCTGCTTCCCCATCTCTCTCTCTCTCTCTCTGCCTGCCTGTGATCTGTCAAATAAATTTAAAAAATATATATATGCGTTAAATTCAGATGCATATATTAATACATTTAACTACATTCTCATCTCTGGTGATTGGTGTCTCATGCTAAAAAAGAAAACACTGATGACATTTTCAGAAAGAGGGGAAATAATGTTTAAAAATTACCGGTATTTGGTTCTTATTCACTTGGGCTTCATCTCTCAGATGCTCTGCTTCTAGAAGAAATTTAACAGCATCGAAACTAAAGCCATCAACACCCTTTTTGAGCCAGAACTGTATAATTTCCTAAATACAAAGAAGCAAAATCCTTTGGTTACATTATTATAATGTTTAATAAAACTGTGTGTCTGTAATGACTTCCCATCATAAAATAGCCAAATCCACATACAGAACAAGCACAGCACTGACATAGTATATTTTTACCTGTTAGGCATAACAGTGTCTTAATATAATGAACTCGCAGGAACTGCATGAACGGACTCCCATACTTCCCTCAAATTCGAATCCAGAATGTTACATCGGTAACTGATGCTATGAGCACATTTACAAAGCTTAAACAATCACTCAAAAGGAATGAAACCACAATGAAAAGACTCAGGAGAAACTGGGAACATATCTTTCTCCCCTTACCCCCAGTTCCTTAAAGGTCACTCCAAACAGAGAGAATAATCAGCTAAGCATCCCATCATGAGGTGTTCTTCCACCCTCTGGGAGATTCTAGAAGGAAAGACTGCAGTTTTCATTGTTTCCCTTGCCTTTGACATAGCACCAGGTCCTTAGTGGAAGTACACAGTATCAAGCCCAAGTAAGTCCAACATGTTGTGATACTGTTAGAACACTAAAAGTACATGTTCCCTGGCTTCAGGGCATCAACAGAATAGTTGGGGACACATGAGACAGGAGAGAGTTACCTAATAATGCAAGGTAGGGTGTATGTAGCTCAACATCATGAAAGGAGATTCCTTTGCAGGGTGTTAGAGCTCTAAGAAGAATAACATGAGCAGACACCTGGAAAAAGAAGAGCTAGTTCTACTTTGACCAGTGGGAGTTTTTTCAGGGAGTGAGATTACAAAGAACATTCTGGACTATTTGTAGGACAGGATGGCCAAGCACAGAGGCAGAGACTGACTTGGCCTGTATCAGGGCAGGTGGAGGACCAAGTGGCCTTGGAAAGCAAAGGCCTTAGGTCTCAGCTCTCCACCCCTCCTAGCTGGCCTTACTCAAGCACCAACCACAAGCTGCCCTTCTGCAAAGAACTGTGGCTCTTCTGACTTTGCTCAGCTCATCCCTTGCCAAATGGAAGGTTTTACAGGAATGTACCACATTAGAACACACAGTCCATAATTCAAAGTACTAGATTCAAGTAGCGAATTTATGGGGGGCAACAGACCCAGAGCTCCCAAATGAAGACTATCCCCAAAATCACACGTTTCCTTTGATGTCTTTCTTGTATCTACATGTGAATATGGGGTCTCCAGAGTGCTGCCATTCAAGGGTCTCAAGAGTTCCTTACAGGCTACATGCAAGGGTTAACACTGCTGAGGTCAGGTCCCTTTAAGGTGACATTTTTATTTTTTTATTTTATTTTTTTAAGATTTTATTTATTTATTTGACACAGAGAGAGATCACAAGCAGGCAGAGAGAGGAAGGGAAGCAGGCTCCCTGCTGAGCAGAGAGCCTGATGCAGGGCTTGATCCCAGGACCCTGGGATCATGACCTGAGCCGAAGGCAGAGGCTTTAACCCACTGAGCCACCCAGGTGCCCCTAAGGTGACATTTTTAAATAATAAAGCTTGAAAATGATTTTCCAATCGAAGGGCAGACTGCTTACAATCTTAGCATGGACACAACTGAACCAAATAACGTTAAGCTGGCTCTAGCCACACAAAACCCACAAATTTTATTCTTACTATCATCTTACTCTTACCAAATACATTTATTCATTCAGTATTTGTTTTCCTGTTATGGGCCAGGCACTTAGCTAAGCCCTATAGCCATGAGCAAAATACAACAGACCTGGCCCTAGGTCTCCTGAATTTATTTAGAATCCCCAAGTAGATATTAAATAGTAATGCAAAAATATTTAAATCACAGGTAGATAAAGCTTTAAAGGAGAGGAACATGGTAGTACAGAAAGGTGAAATAGCAGGATTTGCCCTCGAGGTGTGCACAGCAGGATGGCAGGAAGTGAGAGCAATGGGTTCGAAGTCAAGAGAGAGAGAGAGAGAAGTGAACAGATATTAAGGTGCCCCTTAATGTGTTCTACCCTGCAGAATAATCTCAGTGGCCCCAGGGGTCAGTTCAGCGTGAAGCTAACAAGCTTTAAGTTTCAGGACCCCTCACTTACTTGGACCCCTTCCTACCTACCTTCTTTCTCCATTCTAAATAAACACTAATTTTACACTGTTTTAAGAAGGTCCTAAATTTTCACAAGCTTCGGACCCCACACAACCCGGGTCCACCCCCAGGTGGCGCTAGACCTAAGGGAACACTGGAGGTGGACAGCTGCGCGGGGTGGGGGGGTGCGGAAACGACACAAATAGCTGTAATCCACCCAAGCCACCTCTGACAAAAATGTGGGGAAACATTAAACGCCATGCTGTTGTAAACATTAAGCTTTGGAGCACTGATTTCCTACAGTGGGGGTGTGGGGGGAATCTGCTTTCTTTGTGGTATCACCTTTGGGAATAATTAGCCTTGCTAACCACTGACTCAGCCATAAAAAATGAGAAATGTGTATCCCAACAAAGGTTTCGGGCCCCAGCAGGGGTTTCCACTTTAGTCCAGTAAGAGATACTGTCATTGTTAAGGAGATAAAACAGTAAAAGTTTAACGATTATTGAGAGTCATTGTAAATGACAGATAATTCAAAATTTGCTCTTGAAAAATAATTTGCTTTGTGCTATTTATTCTCGCAACTAGGTGAGAAAAGGGAGCTCCAGATCTTAATCGTTAACCCTCTCTTTACTCCAGTTAAGCTCTCCCAGGGTGCCGGGTGTGGAAATGGGCACAGAGCCTAGTTCTACCAGGTCTGGGTGACCCACCAAGGTGCCATGGGACTCCTGGGACAGTACATTGTGTCCCCAATTCCTGACTCACTCCCAGGACATCACAGAATCCCAGTTTTTCTACTGGGCACCTTTCCATTCTTTTCTCCTTAACTCACTGCTCTGAGTAAAAAAAGGAATCAATTAAACATTACTAATATCCAAGTTCACAATTGAGGCAAACCTTTCCTTGTGAAGTTATGGGCCCATTTGCCTGAAAAGCTTAGTTTGGGAAATAGAAAAGCTCTGCTCTTACACGTGGTGATCTGTAAGACATCGTCTTGAAACTAACATAACCCTTGGGCGTCCATCTTAAGGAGGAAGGAGAAAGTGTAGGTACTTTAGAAGTACAGAAGGAAAACTACATCCTCTGTTTACAAGCAAAGGAAAGAAAACAGACCCTACTGCTTTTCAGAAATCTTAGTAAAATTGTTGGCTCACTCCTCCAGGACCAGGGTTATGACGGGAGGATCAAGAGCTCGGGATTCTGTCCTGTGCGGATACCGTCCCATCTCCCCACTGTGCATCAGCCACACCACCTCACCAACCCACCCTGGACTAAAGGTATTGCTACTAGAGTCCATTTACATGTGGGTCTTTATATAACCTGATCTCTCTGCAGTGTTTGACACTGCTGACCAAACTCATCTTCCAGGAAAACACTTATCCCTTGGCTTCAGGATACCCGCTCCTCATTCACCACTCTTCTCTGTCTACTCTGCAGCCCTTTAAATATTAGCACTCTTTGGGGCTCTAATGCTCCATTTCACAACAGTATTTACTCATTTATCTACCCACGCATTGATTATTTAACAAGCATTCAAATAACAAGGGACACAATATAGCAAGGGACCTATATGGCTTAGAGGTTAAAACACTTACCCCAGAGCACCTGGATGGCTCAGTCGGTCAAGCATCTGACCAGCTCAGGTCATGATCTTGGGGTCCTAGGATGGAGCCCTGTGTCAGGCTCCCTGATTAGCAGGGAGTCTGCCTGTCCCTCTCCCTCTGCCCCAACTCCCCATCCCCGCTCATGTTCTCTCTCTCTCAAATAATAAAATCTTAGAATAAAATAAAACACATCTCCCCAATCAACCCTACAATGTGTGTGCCATTACTGTCCCTATTTTACTAACGAGGGATCTGCGGCACAGGGAGATGAAGTACCTTGATCAAGGTCAGAGTTAGTAAGTAGCAGCGTCAGAATTAGTACCGTCTGGTACCCCTACCCATTTCCTCTGCTTTCTCCTCCAAACCTGCCCCACTCAAACCTCTTCTGCAAAGTCATTGACTTCCAAAATGCAAATTGGAAATTATTTCTCTAAGACCTTGTAAAGCCAAATCCTCACCTTGCCTGGTCCCTCTCTAGTCTCATTGAGCCAGCTCTCCATATACCATGTCCCAGCCATATGGGACGACTCCAAGCACCTCCAATGTCCCTGATCCATGCCCTCCCTCTGCTTGAAACCCTCTGCCCCAAGCCTCTTCACTTGGCTCAGTCCTACTCATCTATTAGGTATCACTACACCCTCTGAAAGTTTTCCCTGCTCTCTCCCACTAATGTCCAGGTTAGCTGCCTGCCCTGTGTACTCTTACCTCCTACGATCACCACCACTCAGTACACTTCACTGTAAGTGCCCGTTTCATTGTCTCCCTCCCCCCTTGGGATAGAAGCCCCAAGAAGGCTACAGCGTGTGTCTAGCTTAACCAAACATCCTACCCCTGGCATGTGGTCATTACCTAATACACACTGTTCAGTGAGTTAAGGATTTATACCCAAGTGCCTGGCATAGAGGAGGTGCAATAAATGGCCCAGTGATTATTTGCAAGCATAAAGCTAAGGTTTATTAAGCAGGTATGAGTCCATTTTATTTTGGATGGAGCTGCCGACACCATGTTCAGTAGGAGCAGAGCTGACATTTGCAGTTCCGTCTGAAACCAGAGGGGTGGAGGGTGGGGGAGCCCTTGGGGCTCCCTGTCCCCAGCTGCCACGAACACGCTAACTCCCCAGGATCCCACACTCGAGGGCTCAACATTTCCACCTGGCGGGATCAGGGTCCCACCAACACAGTTCAGGCAGAGGGCTGGGCTCTCTACAGTCTTTTCCCTGCTCCGCTGCTAACCCAATGGGTCATATCTCCTCTCAGTTCCTTCATTTGTCAAATAAGGGATTTGAGGGCAAGTAAAAACCAAAGTGACTACAAAACACTCTACAAACGTAAGCCCCCATCTTCTCCAAGAAGGCTTCTAGGCTTCGCTAGGCAAACACACTCAAGCCCTGAGAGATTCAGGGCAGAGCCAAGTCCCCTGAAGGCCAGCACAAGGGGAAATAGAAGGGTGCTCTGTGCCATGTGTCCCCTGAATGCCAGCCTCCTGCTGTGCCAATAATCTTAAATCTGATGAGAGCCGGAGCCAGATATCTCCAGGAGTACAAGCTGGCATGCAAACAGGACTCATCCAAATGCCTCCCTCCACCACAAACTCCCTGAGTTGCAAATTATTAACCTGCTTAGCTCTCCTGCAGAGATAAGAGCTACTGGGGGATAGAAGGGTGTTGGAAAGTCCCCTTCACGCAAAAAACCTTTTCAGGGGCAAAGAGCCTTCCCTTAGAGCTTCTCTTCCTTTCTTATCTACTGCTAATCCCAAATTTATACCAGCCTTGCAAAACTGTCCAATCTTCAACTGGGGGCAGCAATGATTCATCCCAAGAGGGCTCTCATCCTGTTGAGACTGGTAAATAAGGCTCCTGTTCACACACTCCACTACCTGGAGGCCTGCAAGGGAACAGCTGGATTAGTCAAACAAATAATTAATGTACCGGCGGGCACATTTTGTCAAAATTGACCACACTTGTCTGAACAACTCCAGACTCCATCCCTGTCGCCACCAGGAACCTGGAGAAATCCAATGGCTGATAAACCAACTGGATTACACTCACATTTATGAATTTCCAATGGAATCCCCTGGAAAAGACTGTGTAGGAAAAGTGAAGCACAGAGACAGAACCAGCTTGGCCTCGAGTCAGAAGTAGCATTATGGGGAAGAGCATGGACTCTGGGTTTGAATCCTGCTCTATCACTCCCCAGGTGGGTGACTTTCCCTCTTCAAGCCTCGGATTCCTTCTCTGTAAAATGGTCCTGCTATCTCCTAAGTTAGGTTTGGTCTGGTCATTAAATGAGATGATCCATCTAGAGCACTTGGCACAAAATAAACACCCAAGAAGTGCGTGAGGGCAGGTCGGGGAAAAGGTGCAGGTCAGGGCGTGTAAATGATTTTTGGTGATGGAGAAAAGAGTCCACACTCCACCAAAGATGTTTAAAACTAATCCCTAGTTAGTAGCTGTGTCTATCACCCTTCACCCCACCCCATCCCCAATGGGACAAGGTTACCTGACTTGGTGCCTACTTCTAGAACAGATCCCAAAACAATTCATCTAAATTCTGGGACACATCAAACATGTATAGTAAAAATAGCCTTAAAACTAAGGAGTCTACAGGAATATTTTTAACAAAGGACATGCAAGCCTTGTACACTGAAAACTACAACAGTGTTGAAAGAAATTAAAGACCTAAACAAACAAAAAGACATTCTGTTCCTGGATCAGAAGACTTAATATTGTTAAAGTGGCAATACTCCCCCCCACATTGATGCCCAGATTCAAGGCAATCCCTACTCAAATCCCAGCAGCTGGCTTCTTTGCAGAAATTGACAAGCTGGTCCTAAAATTCATATGGAATGTGTATGATCCAGTAACTCCACTACTGGATATTTGCCCAAAGTAAATGAAAGTACCATCGAAAAGATACATGCCTCTCTTTGTTTATTACAGCATCATTCACAACAGCCACGATAGGAAAGCAGCCCAAGTGTCCATCAAAAGATTAATCAATAAAGATGTGGTGCGCACACACATGCACGCATGCACACACACACACACACACACACACACACACACACACTCAGCCATAAAAAATAATGTGATCTTGCCATTTGCATGGTGGATGGACCTAGTGGGTATTATGCAAAATAAAATAGGTAAGCCAAAGAAAGACAAATACCATCTAATTTCCCTTATATGTGGAATCTAAGAAACAAAACAAATAAACATGAAACAGAAATTTAAATACAGAGAACAAATTGGTGGTTGCCAAAGGGGATAGGAGATGAGTGAAACAGATAGAGAAATACAAGTACCCAAAATAGCCAAACAATCTTGAAGGAGAAGAATAAAGTTGCAGGACTCATACTTTCCAACTTCAAAATTTCCTAAAAAGCTACACTCATCCAAACACTGTGCTATTGGCAGAGGAATAGACCTATAGCTCAATAGAGCAAAATTGAGTCCAGGGGCGCCTGGGTGGCTCAGTGGGTTAAAGCCTCTGCCTTCGGCTCAGGTCGTGATCCCGGGGTCCTGGGATCAAGCCCCACATTGGGCTCTCTGCTCAGTGGGGAGCCTGCTTCCTCCTCTCTCTCTCTGCCTGCCTCTCTGCCTACTTGTGATCTCTGGCTGTCAAATAAATAAAAATCCTAAAAAAAAAAAAAAAAAACTGAGTCCAGAACCAAATCCTGACATTTATGGCCAACTGATTTTCAAAAGGGTTCCAAGACAGTTCAATGGGGAAAGAATAATCTTTTTTATGTTCATTTTTTAAAAAGATTTTATGTATTTCATTATTTTGTAAGTAGAGAGGAGGGAGCTGGAGGAGGGGCAGAGGGAGAGGAGAGAGAGAGAATGTCAAGCAGACGTCTCACTGACTGCAGAACCTGCCACAGGGCTTGATCCCAGGACTCTAAGATCATGATGAGCTGAAATCAAGAACTGGGTTCTCGGGGGCACTTGGGTGGCTCAGTTGTTAAGCATCTGCCTTTGGCTCAGGCCCTGATCCCTGTGTACTGGGATTGAGCCCCATATTGGGCTCCCTGCTTGGAAGGAACCTGCTTCTCCCTCTCCTACTCCCTCTGCTTGTGTTCCCTCTCTCATTGTGCCTCTCTTTGTCAGATAAATAAACAAAATCTTAAAAAAAAAAAAAAAAAGAATGCTTAACCAACTGAGTCACCCAGGCACCCCTACTTTTTTTTTTAGACTTTATTTATTTGAAAGAGAGAGAGAGCATGAGCACAAGCTGAGGGAGGGCAGTAGGGGAGGAAGAAGCAGATTTCCTGCTAAGCAGGGAGCCCAATGCAGGTGCCCCAATAATAATCTTTCTAAAACGCATATAATGGGGGGCGCCTGGGTGACTCAGTCAGTAAGCATCTGCCTTTAGCTCAGGTCATGATCCTGGGTCCAGAGATGGAATCCCTTGTCAGGGTCCCTGCTCTGCAGTCTGCTGCTCCCTCTGCCCCTCCTCCCACTCATTCTCCCAATCTCTCTCTGACAAATAAATAAAATCTTAAAAAAAAAAAAAAAAAGCACACATAACTGGATAGCCACATGCCAAAGAATTAAGGTGGACCCCTCACACCATATGTAAAAAGTAATTTTAAAAAATGGATCAGAAGGGCACCTAGGTGGCTCAGTGGGATAAAGCTGCGGCCTTCGGCTTGGGTCATGATCCCAGGGTCCTGGGATTGAGCCCCGCATGGGGCTTTCTGCTCGGCAGGGAGCCTGCTCCCTTCCTCTCTCTCTGCCTGCTTGTGATCTCTGTCAAATAAATAAATAAAATCTTTTTAAAAAAATGGATCAGAGACCTAAAATGTAAAAGTTGCCACTATAAAAGAGAAGAAAACATAGGAGAAAATCTTCAGGACCTTGGGTTAGGCGATGGTTTTCAAATGACACTAAAAGCACAAACAACAAAGGAAAAACATAGATAACCTGGACAACAATTTAAAACTTGTGCTTCAACAGACATCATCAAGAAAGTAAAAAGATAACCTACAGAATGGGAAAAAATTGCAAATCACGTATCCAGAATATATTAAAAAAAAAACTCACAACCAACAATTAAAAAAAACAGATAACACAATTTTTAAATGGGCAAAGGATTCAAACAGACATTTCTCCAGCAAGGATATAAAAAAATAAACTACAGGGGCACCTGGGTCGCCCAGGTCAGGATCCCAGGGTCCACATCTCAGGGCTTTTCCACCACCCTTCCCTGCCTCTCATGCTCTCCCTCCCCCCAACTCAAATAAATAAATCTTTCCAAATATGTACAAAATAACAATAAATGCTATGAGCACATGCAAAGATGCTTGACATCACTAGCCATCAGGGAACAGCCAACCACAGCGAGACTCTACTCCACACCCACTAGCGTGGCGGTACTCAAAAATACAGACGATAACAAGTGTGGCTGAGGACGTCGGGAAGTCGGAATGCTCACATGGTCAGCGGGAATGGAAAACGGTGCAACTGGGCAGTTCCTCAAGTTGATAAATATAGATTATAAACAGATACATATCATTGACATATAGGTAGATATTGTAGGATTTCGTTTATACGGAATGTCCAGGACAGGCATATCTACAGAGACAGACTGTTCGGTTCAGGCCCCTTCCCTCCCTCCCTCCCTACCGCAGAGCATTACCCCACTAACCTAAATTCCTGCCCACTGTCACCAGAGCAGCAATGACAACACAGCTGATGACACTTACCATGAATTCCGTGTGGGGTATTGTTAGAGCTGCCACCTGGTGCGAGCTGACAGGAAACGTCCCATGAGGGGCTGCAGAGGGAGCTTCAGCAGCTCAGCATGCAAGCCCTGCTTTTGGGATCTCAGCCCCTAACTCTCCCTCATGTCACTCCAGTGCTCTGGTAGGCTTGCCAGATAAAATATGGGACGCCCAGCTAAGTTTTCATTTCAGATGAGCAAGGAGTAACGTTTTCGTAGGAGGAGGTCCCAAATGGCGTACTATTCATTGTTTATCTGAATTTATTCCATCTCTGGACCCAGGATCATGACCTGAGCTAAAGGCAGATGCTTACTGACTGAGTCACCCACGCGCCCCCCATTATCTGAAATGAAAATTGCCTCGGAGTCTTGCATGTTTATTGGCTCTATCTGGCAACCGTCCATACCAGCCTCCAGGTCATTTCTGAAACACACGAAGCACACTTTCACCTCAGGATCTTTGCACTGGCTTTTCCTTCTGCCTGAAATTCTCTTCCCCCAAATCTCCACAGGGATCCCCTTCAAACGTTGGGTCTTTGTCCAAACAGGACCTCAACATAGGGAGGTCTCCAGACCAACTTCTGCCTGGCACCCTGATGTCCCTTTCCCTGAAAGACAACCTGACATGTTATATATTTAGTTGTCAGTTGTCTGCCTTCCCCTCAGTTTACAAGAAACTCCTTGAGAGCACAGCTTCTTTTATTCACTGCTGCATTCCCAGTGCTCAGAACAGGACCTGGCACAGAGCAGACAGTAAGTGAGTATTTACTGAGTGAATACAGAAGCGCTGGGCGTAGGTTATCTCCTCTCCTCTTCCAAGGAGCCCATGAGACAAGTACTGCCGTCAGCCATGTTTCATAGACGAGGGACTGGAGACACAGAAAAGATAAATACCTCATCCAGGGGCCCACTGTAGCCAGCAGTGGGACTGGGTCCAGATGTAGGTTCGGACCCCAGAGTCCACACTCTGGCCCACCTCACTACATCGGCTCAATGTCGCAAGCAGAGGGGGGCACCTCAGGGCGAAGGTACCAGGTATTTTGGCTTCCATCCCCTGTCACTTGTTCTGGGGGAGAGGCCGGAAGGAACCAACACCACGTCTACATTTGCATCGGACTCCATAATCACAGAATTTAATCACAGCACTTGGCTTTGCCTGAACACTTACTGTTCAACACCAAGTGTGTCAAATAACCACTTCAACGCCCGTGCAGTGGAGAAGACCGTGTGGGTATCTGTACTCACTTTTATTTCTTCTTGAACATCAAGACTGTGGAAATTTAAATCAGGTTGCTCTCTCAAAAACTGGTGGAAATAACACTGGTTTCGTACTTCGTCGAAGTGCCAGCTGGAGTTTCCGTATACACTTAGCTGGCAAACAGAAACCAGCAAGTCGCTTAGCATTCATATAATGGCACTGCCCACAAAATGATCATTGCCATCCCTGGCCCTGTGCAGGCTGCGAGCACAAATCCTCCCAAGTTCTCCTTCTAGGGAGAACACTACATAAATCAATCCCTTAAAATGCCACCCGCCGGTCTAGCGCCGCACAAATGTGGTTGGGATAGATTTGTAGAGTAGAAGCTGTTCATGACAACCAGAAGAGCAAACTAATGCTCTCAAATGCAGAACAGGCCAAATTAAAGAGCCCACATTTCTAGCATATTTTCTTGAACCTTCTATCCAGGCTTAGAACTCTTATTTGTGAAGTGATGCAAATGGTGGTCATTTGGGGAGAAAGACACATTCCACTGGTCTTGGAGTTTGTTTTTTTATTTATTTGACAGAGAGAGACACGGCGAGAGAGGGAACGCAAGCAGGGGGAGTGGCAGAGGGAGAAGCAGGCTTCCTGCTCAGCAGGAAGCTCCATGCGGGACTCCATCCCCGGATCCTGGGATCATAACCTGAGCCGAAGGCGGATGCTTAACCGACTGAGCCACCCAGATGCCCCTGGTCTTGGAGTTTGTATCCCCACAGAGTGAATATTTAAAACGTATCTCAGAAAGTTATTAGAATCATCCACTTAAAAACCCGACTAGCTCTCGGGAATAAAAGAAATCTGGCAACTTCAAGTGCTGGTGCCCAGCAGACTTAACCAGGGGCTGATCTCCTCTTGCAAGGAGTGCTCCCATCCGTGACTCCGGAGCCTGACTCTCTCGGCGGACTCTCCTACACCTCGCAATCCTTTTTAGTCACCTGGGCTCCTTCAATGTGACCGTTCCTCAGGGCTCTAGCTTGGGCTTTTGTTCATTTCATGTTAAAAAGAACATCTGGGGGCACCTGGGTGGCTCAGTCATTAAGTGTCCGTCTTCAGCTCAGGTCATGATCTCAGGGTCCTGGGATCGAGCCCTGAATCAGGATCCCTGCTCATCAGGGAGTTTGCTTCTCCCTCTCCTGCTCCCCCTGCTTGTGCACGCTCTCTCTCAAATAAGTAAATAAAAATCTTTGGAGAAAAATAGTTCATTCCTTTTATGGCTGAGTAGTATTCCATTGTATGGTTATACAGAGGGTGTTTATACATCTCTCATAACACACATCTTTTTGTATGTATCAACTATTAGACTAAAAAAGAAAAAAAACCTACAACATTAGCTATAGTGGAGAACAGATGGAAGGACGGAAAAACTGGATGCCAGAAGAGGAGGCCGTTACAGTCCTATCAGGAAGAGATAAAGCTCTTTTCTATTTATTTGAGAGACACAGAGCATGCAGGGGGAGGAGCAGAGGGAGAGGGACAAGCAGATTCCTTGTTAATCATGGAGCCCATCATGGGGCTCGATTCCATGACCCTGAGATCACAACCTGAGCTGAAATCAAGAGCTGGATGTTTAATCAACCAAGCCGCTCAAGCGCCCCTGGGTGGCAATTTTTAAAAGCAGATGGTGCAGCTGGACTGTGCGGTCATTAGCCCTCTCATGTACTGGCTGTGTGACCGAGGACACGGTGCTTACCGTTGCCCATCTGCAAAACAAGAACTAAAACCTAACTCACAGGACTGCAGGGTAGGTTAAATGAATGAATATGATACACTTAGCCCAGAACCTGGCACATAGGAAGTGTGGCAGTAAATGTTTGCTAATATCATGATCGTTAACAAGCGTGCAGACTGGAGAAAAGAAAAATTAAGGAGCTAAAACTGCCAGGATTGCTGATGACCTATTCACCAGGCTGCATACTGTACTATTCATTCAAATGGGGGCATAAGAGGTTGATGGGGAGAAGACCACACTGTCAGCCTTGATACATGTCAATTCTGAGTGCCCTTGGTTCATCTAAAAGTTGATGCCTAGGAGCCAGTCTCTTTGTTTATGGAGAAGGTCAGGAGAGTAGAGATCCAGAGAACCGAGGGCAAAAGGCTCTGCAGGAAGCAGGAGAGATGGGGACCAGAGGGACTGGCCTGAGGCAGGGGTAGAGTTGTCAGATAAAAACAAGCCGTACAATTAAATCTGAATTTCAGGTTAACAATGCATTAATTTTTAGTATGAGTATACCTCAAGCAAACTTTTTTTAAAATATATTTTTAAAGATTTTATTTATTCATTTGACAGAGAGAGACACAGCAAGAGAGGGAACACAGCAGAGGCGTGGGAGAGGGAGAATCAGGCTTCCCGCTGAGCAGGGAGCCCGATGCAGGACTCGATCTCAGGACCCCGGGATCATGACCCGAGCCGAAGGCAGACGCTTAATGACTGAGCCACCCAGGTGCCCCCCAAGCAATAGTTTATACTAAAAAACTACACATTGTTGGGGTACCTGGGTGGCTCAGTGGGTTAAGCCTCTGCCTCCAGCTCGGGTCGTGATCTCAGGGTCCTGGGATTGAGCCCCTCATCGGACTCTCTGCTCTACAGGGAGCCTGCTCCCCCCACTCTCTCTGCCTGCCTCTATGACTGCTTGTAATCTCTGTCTGTCAAATAAATAAATAAAATCTTTAAAAAAAAACAACTACACATTGTTTATCTAAAATTCAGATGTCATTGGGCTTCCCGGATTTTTATTGGTAAGTCTAGAAACCCCAGACAAGACTGACCTGGCCTCTGCCATAGAAGTGAGTAGGAAGAAGGTGGGTAGAGGAGAGACAGGGTTGGGGAGCCTGGGTGGCACAGTCAGTTGAGCGTCTGACTCTTAGTTTTGGCTTAGGTTGTAATCTCGGGATCATGAGATAGAGCCTTGTATCAGGCTCTGTACTGGGCACAGAGTCTGCTTGGGATTTCGGGATCATGAGATAGAGCCTTGTATCAGGCTCTGTACTGGGCGCAGAGTCTGCTTGGGATTCTATCTCCCTCTCCCTCCACTCCTCTACCCTGCTGTCTGTCTGTCTGTCTGTCTGTCTCTCTCTCTAAAATAAATCTTAAAAGAAAAAAATGTAGAAGCAGGTTTGATGACTTCTGCTCTCCCTTTGAAGTAGAGTTTGCTGCTGAGCACAATAAGATGGGGAGATGGCAGGCAGGATGTTTGAGGAAGTGGGGGAGCCTGGATAGTAAAATCCCCAAGAAGACAGGATGGCTCAGTTCATGTGGGGACAGTGAATATGAGAGGTCTCCAAAGCCCAGATTCCAAGGTGCAGGCGAAGAGAAAGTGGATGGATGGGTTTATTTATGGTTAGGGTTTTATTGGACAGGGGAGTCAAAACATCAGAAAGGCAAAGGGGTCTGGAGAATAAATAGCAAGACAGTTACAGACCTAATGGGACATGGAGTCTTGAGTTGGGCAGAGTGACAAGTGAGGGAAGGAGAGGCTAATAGGAAGTATAGGTTTTAATTTGCTACAATACATCTGTTCTACAATGAAATAAAAAGTCCAAATCCAAATGATTAGGAGGCCTGGGTAGTCTAGTTCTATTTCCTTGGGAAACTTCCCCCTTCCATAAAACTATATCCAGTAATTTTTTTCCTTAGAAGGACTTTTTTTTTTTAAGATTTCATTTATTTATTTGACAGAGATCACAAGTAAGCAGAACAGCAAGCAGAGAGAGAGAGGAGGAAGCAGGCTCCCCGCTGAGCAGAGAGCCCAATGCGGGGCTCGATCCCAGGACCCTGAGATCATGACCTGAGCCGAAGGTAGAGGCTTTAAGCCACTGAGCCACCCAGGTGCCCCCTTAGAAGGACTTTATAAATATCCAGTTTAGTCACTGAAGATCTGTTCCCTTTGTAAGTCAGACAAGTTGGTACCTACCCAGTTGTTGGGTGGTATGGTTGTGCCACCGTCACGCTTACAGTCATGCCAGATGTAATAGTCAGTGTACTTCCCTGTCCGATTCCGACTCAGTTGAAACCAAGCATGTTTATCACTGGTATGGTTTGGTATGAAATCAATTATTAATTTTAAACCTAATGAGTGAAAATATTTCAAATGTTAGGAAGAAATTATTTTAGAATAATACACATCAGTTAAGGGGAAAACTCTTTAACCCCCACCACCCCTCCCCACCCACCTGCCACGCAGGCTACCTTTGTCATGTATGGCTGCGACCAGACTCTCGAAATCTTTCATCGTTCCAAAAATAGGATCAATTTCTCGGAAATCTTCAACACCGTGTCGGAAGTCTTTAAGGGATGATTTATAGAATGAAGTAATCCAAATAGTTTTTACATTTAAACTTGCGATGTAGTCCAGTTTCTCTTGGATACCTAAAGAAAAAAGTCAAGGCCATGAAAAATAAAGTTGGGTTTCTTTAGTTGAAGGATTTAAAAATAAAACCAACATGCCTAGGGGCGCCTGGGTGGCTCAGTGGGTTAAAGCCTCTGCCTTCAGCTTAGGTCATGATCCCATGGTCCTGGGATCGAGCCCCACATCGGGCTCTCTGCTCAGCAGGGAGCCTGCTTCCTCCTCTCCCTCTGCCTGCCTCTCTGCCTACTTGTGATCTCTGTCTGTCAAATAAATAAATAAAATCTTTTTAAAAATGCCTAAAATTGAAGTATTAATATTGAAAGAGCAATATTTGGAATTTTATTGAATTTGAGTGCAATTCAAATAGAAAGGTCTAGTTCTACAAGCAGCATCAAATCATCTTCTAGCAATAACTTTGACCTTTAACATAAATGTAGAACATTTTTAAAAATCTATGTGTGCATTGTTCATATATTATATTTAAAAATAAGGCTAGGGTGCCTGGGTGGATCAGTCGTTAAGCATCTGCCTTCAGCTCCGGTCATGATCCCAGGGTCCTGCTCAGCAGGAAGCCTGCTTCTCCCTCTCCCACTCCCCCTGCTTGTATTCCCTCTCTCTTTTGCTATCTCTCTCTGTCAAGCAAATAAATAAAATCTTTAAATAAAATGAGATAAATAAATAAAATAAAACTAAGGCTATAGGGGCACCTGGGTGGCTCCGTTGGTTAAGCATCTGACTCTTGATCTCAGCTCAGGTCTTGATCTTGGGGGTTGTGAGTTCAAGTCCGGTGCTGGGCACCTATGGAGCCTACTTTAAAATAATCAATTAAAAAAAAAATAAGGGGTGCCTGGGTGGCTCAGTGGGTTAAGCCTCTGCCTTTGGCTCAGGTCATGATCTCAGGGTCCTAGGATCAAGCTCCGAATCGAGCTCTCTGCTCAGCAGGGAGCCTGCTTCCTCCTCTCTCTCTCTCTCTGCCTGCCTCTCTGCCTACTTGTGATCTCTGTCAAATAAATAAATAAAATCTTAGATGCCTCACATTTAAAAAATAAATAAATAAATAAAATCTTTTAAAAAATAAAATAAACAAAAGGGGCACATGGGTGGCTCAGTGGGTTAAACGTCTGCCTTTGGCTCAGGTCATAATCCCACAGTGCTGGGATCAAGTCCCACATCGGGCTCCCTGCTCAGCAGGGAGTCTGTGTCTCCCTCTCCCTCTGCTGCTCCCCCTGCTTGTGCTCTCTTGCTCTCTCTGTCAAATAAGTAAATAAAGACTTAAAAAAAAAATAAAAACAAAACCAGGCTACAGTACTAATTTATTCTACACATGGTTTTGAGCACCTAATCTGGGCCAGGTGCTGGGCTAAGGGCCAAGGAACAAAGAAGAGTAACACGTGGTCTAGGCTGCACCATCTAACAGGATAGCCATGTGCCTCCTGTGGCCATTGTTGAGCACTCGCAATGCTGAGATGTGCTATGAGTGTAAAACACTCACGAGATTCTGAAGAATGTAAGAATGTAAACTATCTCATTAATACTTTTATGTTGGTTGTATGTTGGAATGATATGTTGGTTTAAGCCAAATACTTTAAATGAATACGGTTAAGATGGATTTTAAATTAAAATTAGATTTTTTAAAAGATTTTCTCTTTAAGTAATCTCTACACCCAATGTGGGGCTTGAAGTTACAACCCCAAGATCAAGAGCTGTGTGCTCTACCGACTGAGCCAGGCACCCCCCAAATTAAATTATTATTAAAATGAATTTCTCCTCTTTCTCTTTTTTACTTGTTTGAATGTGGCTCCTAGAGAATTTAAAATTACCTATGTGGTTCACATTTTATTTCCTTTGGACAAGGCTGAAGCCAAGAAATTTATACAGAAGAGAATTCTAGATATGGCTGTACAGAGACATAGGAATGAAACTCTTTGTACTTGGAACCTTGTAGGATAATTAGTAGATAGTGTGGTTTATTGTGTGGCTCTGGTTCAGAGTCCTAAATGCAGATCAGAGACTTGAGTCTAGTATTCAATCTCCAGTAATTGTCTGTGGGACCCCCTATGTGGCTTCCTATAATCAAAGCCTGTTGTAGGTCACACAGCAAACTGGAGGTCACTGAGACCAAAACACAAAGCCCTCTGATTCCTGGCTTGGGAGCTCTTTCCCTATGACTGGCTGCTTATTTTTGTCCTCTCTGTACCTCAATTACCCCATTATAGGTGTCTGTAATACCTCCAAGACTATTTTCGGCCAACAAAAGGATTTTTTATTTAAATCGGAACAACAATACAATGTATCTTAAGACTCAAAGCACAGGAACAGGATGTTAAATATAGAGAGTCTGGACAGACACAAAGTAAACAAGGGATCCCGCGCCCCCACTCCGGACGAGGGTGGGGGAGGTGGGCAGAAGGCAATCACCAAAACACAAACTGAAACACAGAACTGTTTCAAATAGTAACAAGCAGATCCCCTCAACCTCAAGAACAAAGACCTATTGATTACAGGCAACTGCTAGTCCCTCCAGGCAAAGCTACTGGAAACGGCAAATGTGGGAGCTGATGAGACCCTGCCCTGTGCACCCGAATTTGTGCTATATCAGAAGATTAAGAAGGGAGGTCAGGAAGGGGGAAGTTTATCTTTGGGTTTTGGGGTTTTAGCTCTATTCTATCAAAACATCACTTTTGCTAGGCAATTTCTACACAGAGGCAACAGGTGCTAAAGGCCACGGCGGCATGGGGGGGTGTGCAAGGGAAGTCTCCCAGATAGCTTACGAAGCTCTATCAGAGGGTACTGGAAACAGTCCAGAGCCCTGCAGAAGCTCTGGAGAGGGGAGTGCATGTTCTGAGCAGGAGGCAAAGTAAAGATTAATGCAAAAAATGGGTTTCAACTGCACCTTGAAGGACAGATAATATTTCAATTATATATCAAAGGGAATCAATTATATAATCAAAGGGAAGATACAAAAAAGAGAAATTTAAGTTCCTATTTGTAACACTTTAAAGTTAGATTAAGCTCATCCCTAGGCCCCACACTCTATTAAATCATTGTTTTATTTCTTCAAACTAAGCATTCTAATCAAAAATTATATTATTTTGTTTTTATCATTACCCTGAACTAGGGTGACTGTGTCAACCAAGTTGCCCAGGACAGTTTCAGTTTATGCCCTCAATCTGGCAAAATTTTTCTTTTAAAAGTGTCGTGGGGGTGGGGGAGCCTGAGTGGCTCAGTCGGTTGGTTAAGTGTCTGACTTTTGATTTCAGCTCAGGTCATGATCTCAGGGTCGTGAGATCAAGCCCCACGTGGCCTGGAGCCTACTTAGATTTTCTCTCTCCCTCTCTCTCTGCTCCTCCCCTCCCTCTCTAAAAACAAAAACCAAACAAAAAACAACCCCCCAAAACAAAACAACAAAAAGAAGTATCCCGGGGGCACCCAAGTGGCTCAGTCAGAAGCCTATGCGACTCTTGATCTCAGGGTTGTGGGTTCGAGCCGCACCTTGGGTATGGAGATTACTTAATAAAATCTTTAAAAAAAAAAAGTGTCCTGGTCTGAGCAATAAAGTATAAGGATATTCTATACATAACTCACTTGGAAATTATTAGCATAACTTTAAAAAAGTAATTTTTTACTTTGTGTTTCATTTTGTTTTTACTATTAGGAATATTATTTTAAATAATCATCAAGTCACGTAATGTCCCACACACCCCGCTCATGCCTTTTTCAATTTCATCTCTCAAGATTTGAACTTTAAAGGCTCAGCCTATACCTTTTAAAGACAGGACTTAATTTTTTTCTACATTATTTGTGTTTTATTCACTAAGAAACTCTCAGCCAGATTACCAAACTAGGAAACCAATTCCAAAAGGTCACTCTGAAGAAATTAGCTGGAAGGTGCACAGAGGCAGGAAGCAAGCAAGGAGGAATTCTACTCCATGTCAGAAGTGAAAATCGATTAGCTAAGTATATGTACGTAGCGGGCAATAAATGAAACAACTCAATGGGGGCTCAAAGGCCTCCAGTAAGCAGCCCTTCGTCCTGTGAAGAACTGCTGGGCTGTGCTGAATGGCTTTTCAAATATCACAAACAAGGAGACACTCAGTGTGACCAGTCACAACGGAATGTGCTTAGTGTACAAGTCAGGCATAATTCGGTTTTGAGGATTGAGAGCCATAAAGCAACCTCATCCCGGCCCCACCCGAGTCCAGCCTCTGCACCCACCTCTCAGGTCTCCGTTCCCATCCTGGTCACTGTCCTTGAAAGATCTCGGGTAGATCTGGTATATGGGCCCCGCCTGCCACCAGTCCAGGCACTTGGGTGAGACAGCAATGATGGCTATGGTGGCCACAGTGAGCACGAGCACAGAAGCCACCGTGAGCCAGAAGAGCACCTCCCGGGGCACCCGGTAGCGGGCCTGCCTGGAGAACTGGAACAGCACCTCCTTGGGCATGCCCGCGTATGGCCTGATGCCTTGCAGGGCGGGCTCGGCGGGGCCAACGATGGCCACCGCGCCGTCCGGCGGGCTGCCCAGGTCCGGCTCCTTCTCCAGGACGTCTTCATTCTGCACAAACCCATTATTTGTCCGGCATCCCCGCAGACTCATCCCGATGGAGTCTCTCTTGCCTTTATCCTCAGCCATGTCCCACCGCCTGATCCCGTCAGTGTACCTTCCTGCAATAACAAAGCTGGAGAGGTGGCTGGCTGAAATGCTTGGTGGTGTTAATGAGCTTTTGTGGTTTATAAATAAACCTGGCTGGACAAAGTCCAGCCAAACAAGAAAGGGTAAAGGTAAAAGGGGTTTAAAAAAATTCTCTTGAGGCTGTTGTGGCTACAGTCCTAACACTAAGGGAGTCAGCCCTGGATGGGGACAGGGGCATGGAAGAGGAGAAACTGAAAAATGAGGCAGGGTTCCACCGCATATAAGATGTTACACTGATGTTCACAGCAGCATTATTCACAATAGTTAAAGGTTGGAAACAAGCCATGTGTCCATCAAGAGATGAATGGACAAAACGTGATCTGTGCATACAATGGAATATTACTCAGCCGTAAAAAGGAAATCCTTTTGCCAGCTACAGCATGGATGAATCTTAAAGACACTATGCCCGGTGAAAGAAGCCAGTTACAAAAGGACAGACCGTGTATGATCCCACTTCTGTGAGGCCCCTAGACTTATTCATGGGGACAGAGAGAGTAGGAGGAAGGGAGATATGGGGACTCATTGTTCACTGAGTACAGAGCTTCCATTTGGGAGGATGAAAAATTTCTGGTGACAGTTGCAGAACAATGTAAATGTGCTTAACACCTCAGAATTGTGCACTTACGTACGTAAAGAGGTAGATTTTATGTTAGATTTTACCACCATAAAAAAAAACCCAGCTTAAAAATACTCATTTTAGCAAGGTACAAGAAAAAGAAACGAATCACTGAATTTTGCAAGGGGCAACAGGCCCCTCTTTATGCTTGGTTTTGAAGGTCTCTTTTCTTCCTACAAATCCAAGAGGAAGAATGTCTGGAGATAGGGAACAACGCTTTGTTACAGAAGCTAATTTCATTTTATCTCAGGCCAACCATATAAATAAGCATTTGTACACTCCGCTGGACCCCAGGTGTCCTCAGTTCTGTTTTCTATTTTTCAGTTTCCATTCTTGGAAGCATTTTCTGAAGGTGGGGGAGGGGAGATGGGGAAAAAGGATTCTATGTCTTGCAAGTTCAAGTGCTTAGCTAGAGGTAAAAATAAATGCACTGAACACCTACACTTGAGAGTTATTTAATCAGGGGCGCCTGGGTGGCTCAGTCAGTGAGGCAACCAACTCTTGATTTTAGCGCAGTCATGATCTCAGAGGTTGGGGATCGAGCTCCTGAGTCGAACCCCATTCTCAGCACAGAGTTGGCTTGAGATTCTCTCTGCCCCTCCCCCTCTAACACAAATAAATAAAATCTTAAAAACAAAAGGGGGGGTTATTTAATCATTGACATGGTGTAAAATACAGCATGCGCAGCCTTGAGGAAACGGCATTAAAGTTAGGTGTGCTTTCCTAGAAGATTCCACAAGCCTTCCAAGAATGTGATGATTCATGGATTTAATCAAAAGCATTTAAACAACCTTATGACTCATTTGATCAGATAACAAGAATTTTTCTTCTTTAAATAAAGCTATATGAATTCTTAACATTGCTAGGTTTTTGTCTTTGTTTTTTGTAGAATGACTTAGAAGCAGTGTACGGCACAGAGGAATAAACCATTTGATTTTGTCCAAGTTATATATATATTTTTTAAAGATTTTATTTATTTATTTGACAGACAGAGATCACAAGTAGGCAGAGAGGCAGGCAGAGAGAGAGAGGGGGAAGCAGGCTCCCCACTGAGCAGAGAGCCCGATGTGGGGCTCAATCCCAGGACCCTGGGATCATGACCTGAGCCAAAGGCAGAGGCTTAACCCACTGAGCCACCCAGGCGCTCCCAAGTTATATTTTTTAATGAGGAAATCGCAATGCCTAGCTCACTGAATGCATCCAATGACTGGCATCTTTCATTATTAATTAGGCACATGGTGTATTTGTTAGAAATCAAGAGGATTTAACATTTTGTCTTGAAATTGCTTAATCTCTCAAACACATAATGGTAACTTTCATGCAAAGATCTAATTCCTTGTTTATAGCAGCAACGTCCACAATAGCCAAACTATGGAAAGAGCCTAGATGTCCATCAACAGATGAATGGATAAAGAAGAGGTGAGATATATATATATAATGGAATACTATGCAGCCATCAAAAGAAATGAAATCTTGCCATTCGTGACGACGTGGATGGAACTAGAGGGTATTATGCTTAGTGAAATAAGTCAATCAGAGAAAGACAACTATCCTGTGTTCTCCCTGATATGAATATGAAGAATTTGAGAGGCAGAGTAAGGGGTTTGGGGACTAGGGAAGGAAAAAATGAAACAAGATGGGTTTGTGAGGGAGACAAACGATAAGAGACTCTTAATGTCACAAAACAAACTGAGGGGGGCCGGGGGGAGGGGTGTCGGGAAAGGGTGGTTGGGTTATTGACATTGGAGAAGGTATGTGCTATGGTGAGTGCTGTGAAGTGTGTAAACCTGACGATTCACAGACCTGTACCCCGGGGCAAATAATACATTATATGTTAATAAAAATAATTTTTTAAAAAGATCTAATTCTTGAAATTTAGTTACTGTTTGGGGAAAAAACAATGTACAAAAATCCTCATAGTTTTAAAATAATCTTAGATTATAAAAAATAACTTTGTTATAAATCCTTAAATTCTAAATATGCAATCCTATATATGCAGAGAAAATGCTATATCACAGCAATATGCCTTCATAACAAAATGTTCCATTTCAACTTTTCTACATTCAAGGTGGGGCTCACACTAATGTCCCCAAGGCCAAGAGTCACATGCTGTATGGATTTGAGCCAGTCAGGTACCCCCTTCTACATCTCTACATTTTATTTAAAATAACATCAATAATTTGAGTTTCCAGAACATGCAAAATAGAATCTTTTTTTAAAGTATTTATTTATTTATTTATTTGATAGAGAGAGCACAAGCAGGGAGAGTGGCAGAGGGAGAGGGGGACTCCCTGAGGAGCAGGGAGCCCAATGCCAGGCTTGATTGCAGAACCCTGAGATCATGACCTGGGCTGAAGGCAGATCCTTAACCAAGTGAGCCACCCAGGCATCCTGGAATCTTTTAAAAACAGTTGAATTAGGGGCACCTGGCTGGCTCAGTCGGAAGTGCATGCAACTCTTGATCTCAGGGTCTTGAGTGTGAGCCCCACATTGGGTATAGAGTCCACTTAAATTTTTTTCTTTAAATCATTAAAAAAAATAAAAACTGAAAACAATTGAATAATTATCTTGTCTTTGGTGGAAGGATTTTTTTAAAAAATAAAAGCAGGGGCGCCTGGGTGGCTCAGTGGGTTAAAGCCTCTGCCTTCAGCTCAGGTCATGGTCCTAGGGTCCTGGGATCGAGCCCCACATCGGGCTCTCTGCTCGGCGGGAAGCCTGTGTCCCCCTCTCTGCCTGCTGGTGATCTCTCTGTCAAATAAATAAATAAAATCTTTAAAAAATACATACATACATAAATAAATAATAAAAAAATAAAAGCAATCACAAAAGATTGCTTGAAGAGATTGAATAAAATTTTTGAAATTTATTATAGCACAAAATATACTGATTGACTATTATATGTAAAGTTGGGAAATATATTGGCAATAAATATGCCAAAGAACTTTAGTCTTTAATGTTAAAGGTGCATATATATTGTTAGGATGTGTGTGTATATATATATATATAATACATATATTAATTGGTATCATTACATGAAATGTAATGATACCAATTAATAATGTCAGTAGAAAATTTGGGGGGACACCTGGATGGCTCAGTTGGTTAAGTGGCTGCCTTGGGCTCAGGTCCTGATCCCAGCGTCCTGGGATCGAGTCCCACGTCGGGCTCCTTGCTCAGCAGGGAGCCTGCTTCTCTCTCTGCCTCTGCCTGCCACTCTGTCTGCCTGTGCTCACTCCCTCTCTCTCTCTCTCTCTGACAAATAAATAAATAAATAAATAAATAAAATCTTTAAAAAAAAAAAAGAAAAAGAAAATTTGGGAAAAATACTAAGGCATTTTCCACAAATCGAATCACTAAATCAAAGAAACAAATGAGCACTTTCAATCACATTGGCAAAGAACTTCTAAAAGATAATTGTGCTGGCAGTGTCTAATGTAAATTAACATAATAATTCTAGAAAGTAATTTGGCAATGTGTATCATTAGTTTTAACATTGTCAGAGTAATAAATGAATCCAGATCTATCAGATTTTAAAATAAAAACTCCAGTAAAATGAGGAGTTGTTACAAAAGAAGGGATAAGGGACACCTGGGTGGCTCAGTTGTTAAGCGTCTGCCTTTGGCTCGGGTCATGATTCTGGGTCCCTGGGATCGAGCCCCACGTCAGGCTCCCTGCTCAGCTGTAAGCCTGCTTCTCCCTCTCCCACTCCCTCTCTCCCTGCTGTCTGTCTCTGGTCAAATAAGTAAATAAAATCTTTAAAAAAAAATACCAAAGAATGGATAAGGTCAAATGACAAATCGAACAGATTGGAGTCACCAAAAACAGATTCCTATTCAGATGGGAATTTAGAATAACAAAAGGCAACATTTCAAATCAGGAAAAGAAAGATTGTTTAGTAAGTGATGCTGGACAACAAGCTAGCTATTTGAAAAAGAAAACAAATCCATATAGCTTTCCTTATTCCTTACATCAAAATAAGTTCTAGGGGCACATGGGTGGCTCAGTCGGTTAAGCATCTGCCTTTGGCTCAGATCATAATGCAGGGTCCTGGGATCAAACCCCACAAGGGGTTCCCTGCTCAGCAAGGAGTCTGCTTGTCCCTCTCCCTCTGTCCCTTCCCCAACTCACATTCTCTCTCTCTCAAATAAATAAATCTTAAAAATAAAAAAATAAAAAACAGAACAATCCACAAAGACAAAAGGCAAATGGTAAACACATATGACAAGCTGATTTCCGTAATATAGAAACTGACTATATAAATGAACATCAAAATATAGAAAAATGGACAAAGGACATAAGCAGTTGACAAGAAAAAAATACAAGTGGTTAGTAAACAAAGAATGTGTATTTCATACAAAAGTTAAGAAAGATAAACATTAAAAAGATACACTAATTTTAAACTATCATTCTGGCAAAAATGAGAGACTTTGATAATAACATCTGAAAATGTATAGGGAACCAGCACTCATACATTTCATGCATAAAGTAGAGCAAACTTTGTATAGAACAATTTGGGAGTATATGTCAGAACTAGAAATTGCATAACCTTTGGGGCGCCTGGGTGGCTCAGTCCATTAAGTATCTGCCTTTAGTTCGGGTCATGGTCCTAGGATGGAGCACCATGTCAGGCTCCCTCTGCCACTCCCCCTGCTTGTGTGCTCTCTCTTGCTCAAATAAATAAATAAAATCATTAAAAAAGACAAAAATTTGCATATAATGAGGATTATAAATTATAGTGCTATTTATAATAGTAAACACTGGAAACAACCTAAATGTTCAATGACATAAGACTAGCTAAAAAATTATTGTATGTCCATGTGGTAGAATATTAGTCATTAAGCATATTTTCCAAGATTTTTAACAACGTGGAAGAAATCTTACATTATCAAGCTGAGTGGGGAAATGCAGAATATAAGGAAATTGTCCCGATTACATGAAAAAAAATTGCATGTATATCTGCAAAATCCAATTAGAAAATATGTTTACAGTGTTTATCTCTGGGCTCTAAGATTATGGCTGACACTCATTTTGTTCTTTAAATTTTTTGATACTTATTTTTTATAAAAAAATATGCATTTCTCTTCCATTAGAAAATAATTAAGTCATAGAAACTGAGTTGGGAGTCTACCTAGAACTTCTAGGCAAGTGGTAGAGTTTAGTAATGAGATGACTTCTCCTAGCAATAGCCACCCAAAATTTGTAAATACCCCACACCCATACCTAAAGAAAAGAGAAAGGAAAAAAAACTTCAAGAAAGAAAACAGAAAATCATTAAATGAACCAATACCAAAACACGGGACAGAAGAGGCAGTTGGCAGTAATCTAGACAAGATACCCAGAAAGCTAAGAATTCCAACTACAAAAGTACCAGGAGAGCACTTACTTTCAAGGAGATTTTAAAATGAAGTATCAGGGGCGCCTGGGTGGCTCAGTGGGTTAAAGCCTCTGCCTTCGGCTCAGGTCATGATCTCAGGGTCTTGGGATCGAGCCCCGCATCGGGCTCTCTGCTCAGGGAGGAGCCTGCTTCTCCCTCTCTCTCTGCCTGCCTCTGCCTACTTGTGATCTCTGTCAAATAAATAAATAAAATCTTTAAAAAAAAATAATGAAACCAGACAATTAAAAAAAAGGAAAAACTACAGAAGTACAAATACATTTATAAAAAAAAATGAAGTATCAACTGCAGAAAGCAAAACACACGACTTACAACTTTTAAATGCGAATAAGGAAATAAGACGACTAAGATAGCTTTAAGAGGCAACACAGATAATCAGAACCAAGAATCAGAGATAATGAGGATAAACCACCCCCGTAAATGCAAATCCCAAGTAACTTATTACATTGTGCTAATAAAACAAAGAAGAGTGAAATACCTAGAAAACGGGAGATAGAATATTAAGGACTACCACAAGATCCAGAAACACTTTGTGAGTGAACAGAGAAACAAACAGGCAGAAGTAGTAATAAGTGGGGGAGAACACACATATATATGATCCATTTTAAAGCCATGATAGCATAAAGACGTCCACTTAGCTGCAAACCCACCAAAGCGACACGCAACATACAGCCTGTCAGGTTTGCGAACATCTGAAAGAGAAGAGCCGTTTTCCACATTGCATGCCCCTATTTACAGCCGCTGTGAACCGAGGGTGGGACCTGCTGCCAAGTTATCTCTAAGCACCCAGCCTCTGGCTCAGCACCTGGCACATTATTAAATGAATAACAGAATAGTCACTTAAAGACGGAGAGACCGAACTCTATGCTGGAGGAGAAGGAGGAAGAGGGAGAAAGGAGAAAGCACATTCTGCACAGAAATGTAGATTTTTATCACCTAGCCAAACGTTCCTGCCTCGGTACATTTTAATACATGTGATCTGAAGTTAGAGGAAAGGAGATGCAAGCGTGCTCCACGTACTCTCAGTTCTCAGACACACCGCCAGTTTCGAGAAGGCTTCTGTTACCTCAACTGTAACACTGAACTGGGTTCCGGGCTGACCATTTTAAGTAGGGTCCAGAGTAAAATGTTTTTTAAAAAATAGTTCTAGTGGGGCACCTGGGTGGCTCAGTCATTAAATGTCTGCCTTCGGCTCAGGTCATGATCCCAGGGTCCTGGGATTGAGCCCCACGTCGGGTTCCTTGCTCAGTGGGAAGCCTGCTTCTCCCTCTCTGGCTCCCCTTGCTTGTGTTCCCTCTCTCACTGTGTCCCTGTCAAATACATAAATAAAATCTTTTTAAAAATAAATAAATAAATAGAACAGTTCTAATTAGAAGGAAATAAAAACTGGGTTTATCCCAGCTAGGGACAGTTAAATTTAAATCAGTTAAACTTACATCACCACTGAAATCAGAGGAGACTCTTTAAACACGTTTTTGCTGGAAGTCAGAGTATTTTAAAACATTTTTATGACCAGGATGCCTGGGTGGCTCAGTTGGTTAAGCGGCTGCCTTCGGCTCAGGTCATGATCCCAGCATCCTGGGATCGAGTCCCACATCGGGCTCCTTGCTCGGCAGGGAGCCTGCTTCTCCCTCTGCCTCTGCCTGCCTCTCTGTCTCCCTGTGCTTGCGCTCTCACTCTCTCTCTAACAAATAAATAAATAAACTCTTTAAAAAAAAAAACATTTTTATGACCAAATATAACCCCTAAAATGGCAAAAGAAACATGAACAGAATGAGAGAGTGACAAAATATCACAATAAAGCCTTACTATGTTTCATGTACAAAGAATTAATGCAAACATACAAATCAATAGCTAAATTACATTCAACAGCAAATTAAAAAGAGGTTGCAAATTATATATAAAAAATTAACACCAGATACAAGTCATTGTATAAAAACACTTTCTTGATGGAATTAAATATAAATTAAAACACTGTTGAGGGGGGCGCCTGGGTAGCTCAGTTAAGTGGCTGCCTTTGGCTCAGTTCATGATCCCATGGTCCTGGGATCAAGTCCCTGCATCAGGCTCCCTGCCCAGCAAAGGGCCTGCTTCTCCCCCTCCCTCTACCTGCCACTCCGCCTGCTTGTGTGCTCTCTCTCTCTGTCAAATAAATAAATAAAATCTTAAATAAATTAATTAATTTAAAAAACCCTGTTGAGGTTCAGGATGCATGAATTTCATTCCTGCATGCCTTTTCCCCATCATTTTTTCCATCCTTAACACACTGAGCCTGGGCTTGGACATGTGGCTCGCCTTGACCAACGGGACCATAACAAACTTAACACAAAAAAGTAGCTTTTAAACCATAAGAGACTCTTAATCTCACAAAACAAACTGAGGGTTGCTGGAGGGAGGGGGGTCGGGAGAAGGTGGTGGGGTTGTGGACATGGGGGAGGTATGTGCTATGGTGAGTGCTGTGAAGTGTGTAAACCTGGCGATTCACAGACCTGTACCCCTGGGGCTAATAATACATTCTATGGTTATAAATAAATAAATAAATAAAAATTTTTTTAAAAGCAGCTTTTAAAAATTGCTTGTGCATTCCTGTTTCTCTACTGGACCTCGGCCGTCACCCTGAGACTATGCCCAGGCTGGCCCGCAGAAGGGTAAAGGAGGGATGTGGGAGATGTGTGAGGAAGTTCAGAGTCTGCCCATCTAGGGTCTCTAGAGCAGCCGGCCCCCAGGCAGCCCGCTGACTAACCACAGATGCTTGAGCAGGCTCAGCCAGGGTCAGTGGAGGCCACCTAGCTCAGCTCAGCCAAACTGCCCACCAACTGTTTTGTCATGCAAATTAATAAATGGTCGGGTTACTGTTTGGTTCTGGCCTTTGAAAAACGGCTTTACTGGGGTACCTGGGTGGCTCAGTGGTTTAAAGCCTCTGCCTTCAGCTCCAGTCATGATCCCAGGGTCCTGGGATCGAGCCCGGAGTCGGGCTCTCTGCTCAGCGGGGAGCCTGCTTCCTCCTCTCTCTCTCTGCCTGCCTCTCTGCCTACTTGTGATCTCTGTCTGTCAAATAAATAAAATCTTAAAAAAATAAAAGAAAGAAAAACGGCTTTATTGAAGGGTAATGGACAAATGATACACTGTACTCATTTAAAGTATACTAATTCGGTAAGGTTTAACATGTGTATGCACCCATGAAACCATCACCACGATCAAAACCATCACCAACCTGCATGACTGCCAGATGGTCTTCCAAAGTGGCTGTACCATTTTGCATTCCCCGGGTCCCCAGCAATGAATAAGAGTTCTTGCTCTACTTCCTTACTGACATTTAGTGTTGTTACTATTTTAGATGTTAAGAGTATAGTGGGGTCTCGTGGTCATTTAGCACATTCCTTCGCCTCTGTGCCTTCCTGTTGGCCCCTCCTCCAGACATGAAAAAACAAAACAACAGACACACAAACAAAAAAAGCATAATAATGTCCTTATGTGATATCCTTGGCCAACAGTGTAATTGAATCCACAGTGTAATGGGCTGATTTATAGAGTGTTTGGACCTTATGGGGTCTCAATGCTTTACTACTTAAAGATGGTTCTCAAAAACAAAGAAGTCCAGAATCACAAAAGAAATGACCCCTAATATCTGGTCTTTAATAAAGTCCTATTGAAAAGGGTCACCCAAGAGTTAAGTGCCAAGTTCCCTACCCTGTGACAAATATTCAAATTCAGCCACACTGAGCTACTCCGGAAAACATGCAATTACCAGCACAGTAGACACTGTCCTGCCACAAAGGGTCTTGCTCCAAATGCAAAGAGCATGAATCAAGAGTGCCCGTCATCTGAGAACACTGTGCGTTAGAACTTCACTGGGAGGGGCACCTGGGTGGCTCAGTGGGTTAAAGCCTCTGCCTTCACCTCGGGTCATGATCCCAGGGTCATGGGATCGAGCCCCACATCGGGCTCTGGGCTCTCTACTCGGCGGGGAGCCTGCTTCCCTTCCTCTCTCTCTGCCTGCCTCTCTGCCTACTTGTGATCTCTGTCAAATAAATAAATAAAATCTTAAAAAAAAAAAAAAAAAGAAGAACTTCACTGGGACACAAACGTCATCATCTGCAATGTAACGCTGGGGAAATGTGGTTGTTGGATATTGAGTGAATCCCCCCACTCCCAGGTCACACCCAGTGTTCTGGGGATGGATGGGGCTCTGTCACCCTGATCTTTAATGGGCATTGTCTTCATGAGGCCTGACTCAAAGCCGGTAAATACTCAGCCCTGGTTTGGGCGCTGAATCAGGGTCTCTGAAAACATGGATCAGAGGATAAAGTGCCAATATAGGTAGAAAAGACAAAATATGTCATACTTGAAGGAAATGGCTTTACCCACAGCGAGGCGTATACATAAACCCATTGGGAATGTGAATGTGTCCCTTTACAATGAAGCCCACCGAGTGTGCACAACCAGTCAGACCATTGACTTTCTCCATAGCCCTGGCAGTGAGAATCTATAGCTTTCAGCGGCTTCTCACATAAAGAGAACAAAGTCTGTATCTTGGCCTAGAAGTCAAAGCTTCAGTCTATGCCCACTCTATGCTCGAATCTTATTTCTCTCTTAGTATCTCCAAATCAAGCCCTCTGCTTCAGTCAACCAGTGATGTTCCCCGTTCCCTCCCCGCAGACTAGGAACACCTTGTTCTGAACATCTGCTCCCACCTCTCCTGAGGCCCTGCTCCATCCACCTCCCCCCCCACCAACCACCACCAATATCACTCCCGTGGACACTCATCTAGCCCTCCCAGAACCCCCTACTCATTTCTATATTCATCCACATAATTTCAGCTACTTTAATATATGATTTCATCTGGCCTTCTCACTCTGATGACTGAGTGCGGTACCTGTTACCACAGTGAGCAGGCCAGGGCTCTGCCAGCAGTCAGCGCTCCAAGTCTTGCTGGGAAAGGAGCTTGGGATCATCTTGGGCAAGGCTCAGCCAACCCTAATCCGTAGGAATCTTCTGCAGATCTTGTCAAAAATGCAGATTCGGATTCCGTGGGTTTTGGGTGGAGCCTGAGCTTCTGCCTTTCTCACCACCTCCCAGGTGGGGCTGGTGCTGGGGTCCAGGTCCCACACTGCAGGAGGTTGTGAGGACCAAGGCCTGCAGGACTGAGATGACAATCCTGGATGAGGGGCTGTCGGCAGAAAGAACAGGGTGATGGCAGATTCGAAGGCTCTAGGGCAGCGCCACTCAGCTCCAGCAACAATGGAGAACCGAGACTGACAGATCTAACTTCCAGAGGAGCTGCAAATCTGCATCCCTATGTAGACTGCTCCAAATTTTATTTGTGGGCAATTAATTCAAATCCACATTTGAGAGGATCTGTACAACATCACCGTAATCTCTTGAAAGGACCCTCTGTGTGACTGAATACTGGTCTCAGTCTTTGCTCTGTTGGAAGTTTTAGCTTTCTTTCTATAACAGGCTTTATATAGAGACCAGATTTTTCAAACTGAAAACATGTTCTAATGGGGGAAAAAAAAGACTGTAGCCCTAACAACGTCCGACCTGCTAGTTTATATGTAATTAGAACAATGATCCCTAAACTTTGCGATTTTTTTAAAGATTTTATTTATTTATTAGAGAGAGAGAGAGAGCGCACAGGCAGACAGAGTGGCAGGCAGAGGCAGAGGGAGGAGCAGGCTCCCTGCCGAGCAAGGAGCCTGATGTGGGACTCGATCCCAGGACGCTGGGATCATGACCTGAGCCGAAGGCAGCCGCTTAACCAACTGAGCCACCCAGGCGTCCTAACTTTGCGATTTTATAGGCAAGAAAAATCCGCCCCCCAAATTGGGGGAACCAAACTGCAGTACCAACATTTCAATTTGCTCAATAAGGATATTTACTTTTTATTTATTTTTTTAAAAGATTTTATTTATTTATTTGACAGAGAGAGGCACAGTGAGAGAGGGAACACAAGCCGGGGCAGAGGGAGAGGGAGAAGCAGGCTCCCTGCCAAGTAGAGAGCCTGATGCAGGGCTCGATCCCAGGACCCTGGGATCATGATCTGAGCTGAAGGCAGACGCCCAATGACTGAGCCACCCAGGTGCCCTTCAATAAGGATATTTAAAAAGTCTACTCCCATTATTTTTTTATATGAAGGACATTGTAAAGCCAAAACATGTATGAAGAACATAAATCTTAGATCAAAAGAAAATCTTTAAGCAGAATGAATTGTAGTTTTAAGGAAAAGCTACACTGTCCTAGTTTTTCTAATTTTGTGTCAGTTAAGTACAAACTATGATTCAAGTTCTGGTTTGAGGGAACCACTAATTATTAATCCCTTCTGTTTATAGGAGATGAAACGAAGATGCCCCCAAAACTAACTGTATGACTTCCTCGGTGCCACCTGCCACTGGACTATGCCCTCCACTGTTCTTGCCGTTGGGGTTACAATTTTGTGATAATTCACCTCCATTTTATTGAATGATGGTACCTTTACTTGAATCATCATCGATTATTTGGAAGTCCTTATTTAGAAACTTGCTTTAAATAAGGAGAAATGATCTGATTATAGGGAGAACCTCAAATTGTGTAAATTCTAGTTGTGGATGTTGCTTATGTCCCTCTCTACTACTACTCACAACCAAGAATGGGAAATTGTGGGACTGAATCTTTGACAGGAGTTAATTTGGTGTGTTGGAATGTTTTAACAAGAATAATGGTCATTTTTCATTACTTGTTAAATATTTTAAAAAGTGTAATCTTACAGAAGGGTAAACAAAGTAAAAGTAATACCTACTATCCAAATTTCACATGTTACTAAAGTACACTTAACAAGTTAATTTATAATCAAATATGTGAAATATTTTGTAAACCAACTTTGACAAATATCTTCAGATTTTCTAGAAATTAGATATTTTTATATACCAGTTAATCATATAGAGTCTCAGAACATGCATACCCTCATTTATTGATCTGGAGCCTTCCTGATGAACATTTCATTATGGTAAAGGAGGAAACATATTTTTTTCCTCTACCTTTTTATGGTCTCACCTGAGACCCCCTGTAACACAAAACAAATTAATAAGAGAAAAGCATACACATTTATTTAATGTTTTATGTGAGAGGGGAGTCTTCATAAGGAAATGAAGACCCGAGGAAACAGTTAATCCTGAGTGTTTTTATGCTAGGTCTGATGAAGAGTGGAAAGTTGTGGAAAGATACGACGGGACAGAGTATGAGCAAAGTGTAGTTAAGCGGCAGGAAACTGAGCACAACTAAAATTTATTCAGATTCCTCTCTGTGCCACTTTGCCTTGCAAGATAAGGATATTCCTTTCCTCTGGATATGGTGGGGCAGGGTGGGGTGGGCACCTCTTACCAGAGGGTCTTTTAAGATGTTATTTATTTATTTATTTATTTGAGAGAGAACAGGAACAGGGGAGAGGCAGAAGGACAACCAGACTCCCCACTGCCCAGGGAGCCTGACGCGGGGGTCGATCCCAGGACCCTGAGATCATGACCTGAGCAGAAGGCAGAGGCTTAACCCACTGAGCCACCCAGGTGCCCCTCACAAAAGAGTCTTACTTTACCTTTTAAGTAATCTCTACGCCCAGCACGGGGTTTGAACTCATAACGCAAATATCAAGAGTAGCATGCTTTCCTGTCACAGGCGGCTTTTATGACCTGCTTCAGAGACATGCCTGGGGTGTTTGACTGCACAAACTCTTTGTCACAACAAGCAGCAGATTTGTTTTGGAGGATATTCATCTTCCACAGCCAGGGTCCCCAAACTTTGTCCCAGGTCAAATCCAGCCCCCATCCGTGTTTTTGTAAATAAAATTTTATTAAAACAAAGCTGCTTTCAGTTGTGTAAGTTATCTGTGGCTGCTTGCCACAGCAGAGGAGGGGAGAGACCGAGACCACGTGCCCCTCAAAACCTAAAATATTTACTCTCCAGCCCTTAACAAACTTTGTTGACCATAGATCTATCAAATAAAGACAACTAACTAAATATGTTAAGGGAACATTACAAAAAAAGTTACCACTCCACAAGATCAAAGGTGCCACCCTAAGCCACCTTATACACCTTTGTAAAAGCGAGGCAACAGTCGTTGCTTAAAAGGTAGACTCGTACTTGCCTAAGCATGAGGAGATGTCAAAATGGAAGTTATAATCACAATGGAGGCACTCTATTTTTTATAAGTAGTAAATGAAAGGGGTTTTGGTTCTGGTAATGCTCCATTAGTTAGGATGCCATGCAAAATGGACTGCCTACAATGCTACAAAATCAGGGCTCTTGAAGAGAGAAAATCAACCATGGGCATCTTCTATAGCTGCATTTAAATATAATTTTATTTCCTTTTACATTTTATTTTATTATTATTTAAAAGGTTTTCTTTATTTACTTGACAGAGAGAGCGAGCGAGAGAGCACAAGAGGTGGAGCAGTAGGAGAGGGAGAAGCAGGCTCCTTGCTGAAGAGAGGTGCCCAGGTACCCTATATTGTTATTATTTTTTTAATGTAAATTCTATGCCCAACATGGGGCTTGAATTCTTGGGGCAGCAAGTTCCACCAACTGAGCAAGCCAGATGCCGCTACATTTTTTAAAAAAAAGATTTATTTGTCAGGGGGCGCCTGGGTGGCTCAGTGGGTTGAAGCCTCTGCCTTCGGCTCATGTCATGATCTCAGGGTCCTGGGATTGAGCCCCACCTGCAGCACCCCCTCCGCCTGCCTCTTGCCTACTTGTGATCTCTCTCTTGTCAAATAAATAAACAAAATCTTAAAAAAAAAAAAAAAGGCTTTATCTGTCAGAGAGAGAGAGAGAGAGAGCACATAAGTAGGGGGAGCAGCAGGCAGAGGGAGAAGTGGGATCCCGCCATGCAAGGAGCCTGATGTAGGACTCATTCCCAGGACCCTGGGATCATGACCCAAGCTGAAGGCAGCTGCTTAACCAACTAAGCCACCCAGGAGTCTGGCCCCTAGAACATTTTAAAGTTAAAATTAAAGTTAATGTTCTATTAATAAGCCTTCCTGATTGTTGAGGTAGGCAGTAGATGGGATTATATAATAAAGAGGACTTAATTTATATTTATTGATATCACATAATTCGGCCCATATGAATGGATTATTTAGCAAAGCTTCCTCCTCATTCCAACCCTACCCTCAACCCCGTACCTGCTTATGAAAACCATTAAGTAATAACCAGATAGTAAGTACATTCATATATACATATAACTACTATGTAAAAACATATATAGTAAATCCCTGCTGTTACTTACCCTAAGCAGGTCACATAGAGGGACCCCCCTGGGAACAACAACTCAGGCTGTAAAATTTGCAGTATTCTCTGGTGAACTTCATCTCAAGTTCATCTCTTTTGAAATACTTTAAAATGAAAATAATGAAATATAAAACAGATCTGAAAAAATTTACAGCGAGTACCCACAAACCCAAATCTACATTAACACACTTACTTTTAATATATATATTTTTTAAAGATTTTATTTATTTATTTTGTCAGACAGAGAGAGAGCGCAGGAGCGACCACAGGCAGACAGAGTGGCAGGCAGAGGCAGAGGGAGAAGCAGGCTCCCTGCTGAGCAAGGAGCCCGATGTGGGACTCGATCCCAGGACGCCGGGATCATGACCTGAGCCGAAGGCAGCCGATCAACCAACTGAGCCACCCAGGCGTCCCTAACACACTTACTTTTAATTGGATTAATGGGGTACAGGATCCTTACCACTTTTAGATGTATAATTTGATGAGATTTGACAAATGTGTAGTTATGTAACCAGCCCTGCAATCATGACCTAGAACCGTCCCATCACTCCACACACCCTTCTGCAGTCAATCCCCAGCCCCTGGCAACAATGGACCTGTTCTCACTATAATTCTCTTTTCTTGAACTTCAGAGAGATGGAATCGTATTGTATGTAGTCTTCTGTGTCTTCTTTCATTCAGCAGAATGTCTCTGAGATCCACCTGTGTTGCTGCATGAATTTGTAGTTCATTCCCTTCTACTATGAGACAGCATTCATTGTCTGCATGTGGTTTATCCTTTATACCAGCTGACGGAATTTTGGGCTATTTCTAGTTTTGGAGTATCCTAAATGAAGCTCTTCTAAACATTCCTGTACAGACTTTCACGTGAACATATGTTTTCGCTTCTCTTGGGTAAATAGTGAGGAGTGGAATTGCTGGGTCATAGGCTTAGTATAATACTTAAGTGTATACTTAAGTTTAGTATAACACAAGTTTAGACAAGAGGTAGCTTGTTGGAATGTCTGAACCAGGATAGAGCAACTTTGATAGAGGAGGATTAAATTGGAAGATTCACACTACTTGACTGCAAGTACTATGAAGCTACAGTAATTAAGATAACGTGCCTGTTCTCTAAGGTGGTTGGACCTTTTTACCTTCCCACGGGCAATGTGTGGGCATCCCATCTACTCCCCATTGTCGCTGACAGTGGACAATGCCAATGCCAGTCTCTGAAACTTCCCTCTAGTGAGTTGTAGTGGAATCACAATTTTCATTGCCTTAATGAGTAATAACTTCATGCTTTGGTGCTTACTGGACATTTGTTTTATCTTCCTTGATGTAATGCTTGTTCAATTTTGTCCTTTATCAGTTATGGTTTGCCTAAGGCTTGCCTTTTCATTTTCTTAACAGGGTCTCCTGAAGAGGTTTTTTTGTTTTTGCTTGTTTTTAAGTAAGCTCCATGCCCATCATGGGGCTTGAACTCACACCCCTGAGATCAAGAGGTGTATGCTCCATCAACTGAGCCAGTCAGTTACCCCTCATTGGTTTTTGACACGACTGTAAATTTTTTATTTCAATTTTCAATTGTTTGTTCCTGGCATATAAAAATAGAAATATTCTAGTACATTGACCTTGTATCCTGTGACCTTGGTAAGCTTTTTAGTTGTATTGCTTATAGGATCCTTATCAGTTTCTACCTACACAATAGTATCATCTCAAATAGACAATTTTTTTTT